>PPHD01004696.1:0-27991 GCA_002909625.1 Bambusicola thoracicus | reverse complement strand
AGGCTCCCTTCAGGTACTGAAAGGCTGCAATGAGGTCACCCCGCAGCCTTCTCTTCTCTAGGCTGAACAAGCCCAGCTCCCTCAGCCTGTCCTCGCAGGGGAGGTGCTGCAGTCCCCTGATCATCTTTGTGGCCCTTCTCTGGACCCTCTCCAACAGCTCTCTGTCTTTCTTGTCCTGGGGGCTGCATACCTGGACACAGTACTCCAGATGGGGCCTCACAGGAGCAGAATAGAGAGGGACAATCACCTCCCTGTCCCTGCTGGCCACCCCTCTCATGATGGAGCCCAGGATAGCATTTGCTTTCCGAGCTGCAGGAGCACACTGTTGGCTCATGTTAAGTTTTTCATCCACAAGTACCCCCAGGTCTTTCTCTGCAGAGCTGCTCTCAAGGACTGCTCCTTCCAGTCTGTACAGATGCCTGGGGTTCTTCCGGCCCAAGTGCAAAACCCTGCACTTTCACGTGTTGAACCTCATTAGGTTCACCCAGGCCCACCTTTCAAGTCTGTCCAGGTCCCTCTGAATGGCATCCCTTCCTTCCTCTGTGTCAACCACACGCCTTGACAACATGGACTGCACCAGCTGAACTATGAGATGCTTCTCCTGAAGCTTGTAGTGTCACAAACAGGCTGCCAGTTCCTAACTGAACTTAAATGGAGGAGCATCAGTGGGCAGAAATCCCATTAACAGAGTTTATGAATCCTAGGGTAATTTTTGGTTCTTCTAGTATTTGGTATCAGCTATATTAAAAGACATGAAGCTTAAACAACAGCTGTTGATTCTCTTACAGTACTTCAAAGATATGATGCAGATGCTTACATACTGAATTTACAATGGCAAACAGCTTCAATTTTGGTAAATAATTTCATATGTGCTTCTACTGATCATGTCTCTCTTTTCTTTTTTTTTTTTTATGTTTGTCCCTCCAGGTGTGATTTGGTTTGTAGCATAGAGGCACTATGTACTCAGAGTGGAGATCCTTGCATCTTGTCATTCAAAATGATCAGGGTAATACCAGTGTACTTCACAGCTATCCTGAAAGTGTGGGAAGAGAAGTGGCAAATGCAGTGGTGCGTCCTCTTGGGCAAGCTCTAATCACGTCGTCGGTTGGAAGTGAGAGTTTGCTGAAAACAGACAAAGAAGTAAGTGCATTTCTATGAGCTCCATCACCATGATCATAATTTTCTTCATTCTAGAGGGGTCTCTTTTAGTTTTCATTAATAATCTAAGTTTTAAAAAAATGTACTGTATTTTTAGGTTAGTAATCTTTGTAATGTGTGTACTAACAGCCAGTTTATAGCAGCTTTGTGCTTCGTGACCTAGTAGGAAGTGATGCGTGGTGTTCGGCGCTTATCTGAGCTATTATACCCAGAATTGCAGGCAAAAGGGTTTGGGGAAATTCAGAGGCTTGTGTTGGTTAGCACGTTAAAGCCTTTGTAAAGCAACCTTGGTAATTGCCGAAGCAAGAACATGACTTTAATGTTGGTATTGTACGAGTGTTTATTTGCTAGAATCAGGAAGTTTTCTACTACATCAGCTTATGATTGTACAGCTCTTTGTGTGTTCTGAGGAATTCTTTCTACAGTTTAGATTGAAGAGATTCTTTTTGAAATCATAATGACTCAGTGTTTTCATATAGTATTAACTTGAGCATGGTAGTGATGGATTGCCAGTTGGACCTGGTAATCTTAGAGACTATTTACAGCTTTAATGCTTCTGTGATTCTAATTTGTGTGTCCATCAGATTAATGTAGTTATGTGGTACAAGAAATTCTCTCTGCATTAGAATTAGTGTGCATTGATCATTCTTTACCTTCCAAAATTTACGAACTTCACTTTACTCTTAGGTAAAATGGACAATGGAGGTGGTTTGTTATGGACTGACCCTCCCTCTGGATGGCGATACCGTGAAATACTGTGTCGATGTATATACAGACTGGATTATGGCTCTTGTATTACCTAAGGACTCGATTCCTTTACCAGTTATTAAGGAACCAAACCTTTACGTTCAAAGCATTCTCAAACATCTCCAAAATCTCTTTGTACCAAGGTGAGTGTCAGGGTAGTAGTGTTTAGGGTGGGAAGGAGAGATCACAGGCATTCAGAGCCATAGTCAGGAAGACATAATGAGCCATGCAGGTTCTTAAGTAAGGCTGTTATTGTAGCAAAGTTACAAGGAAGATGTCACTCCATCCATGTCTTGTTGCTTCTGTGTTTAGTCAACTAATTACTTTTAGAACCATTGTTATTATATGACTGAAGGGGGATAAAAAAAAAACCTAAATCATGTGACTGTCTGCTAATAATGTGTACAAATGAGATAAGTAAAAGCATGTGGTGGCCATCCCATACTGTGTTTACTTACAGCTTCTCCCATCAGATCAGAAAAGTAGACACAGAGAAGCTACTCCCTGCAAGTTTGCTAGAATTTGTTGCCTGCTAAATTGGCGTAATCATATTGATCACATTTCACTTCATTTTCAAAGAGCCCTGCAGAAATGTTTGCTATCTATTAGTCTGATGTTACTCTGAGCACCCTTGAATAATGATGTTGATGCACATGCTCCTAGCTCTTAGACAAAAAGTCATGTTGTCTTGAGCGCTCTCAGTGTTAGATTTCATGTGCAGTTTATGGCAGATGGACCTGATGGTGCTGAATACAGGTTGAATAAAGAAAAAGATGTTTTAGTAGTCCCCTGTGAAACAGCACTTAGGTACTAGCTGCCTGAAATTACTTCAGGTCTGGTACCACCAGACCTGTATTAAACAACCTACTGTACAGAAGCATTAATGCTGTATCATTG
The DNA here is from genome assembly GCA_002909625.1 of Bambusicola thoracicus. Taxonomy (NCBI): domain Eukaryota; kingdom Metazoa; phylum Chordata; class Aves; order Galliformes; family Phasianidae; genus Bambusicola; species Bambusicola thoracicus. The sequence goes on along the minus strand of PPHD01004696.1, from coordinate 25,189 downwards.
CAAGTGGCCTTCAAAGTGTTCCACTCTGCTTGGGTTACTTTACTTTATCTGAAGGTTGTATCGATAAAGGGCCTTGAAGGGTAATTCATACAACTTCAGATGAGGAGGTCATTGCTGTTTGATTGTTTCAAATTCTGCAACTCAACTGAAGTTTTAATTCCTCTTAAGGCACAGTGAAAGAATATGTCTTAATTCTCTTTAAAGGACAGTCAGGGAACCAGTGGAGGGAAGAAAGCTGTCTCTGACTATTGGTCATCTCTTGGTCGCTATGTTGGGGAAGTCAAGGAAGGGTAAAGAAGCCTAGTCACTCTCTTCCTGGGCTGCTGCCCTTTAGACTAGAGCTGACTGATGCCTTTGCTAGGCTTAGCTGGGCTCTGTCATGGGACTCCATAGGAGTAAAACCAAAATCCAGTGTGTAGTAACCTGCTTCAACAAGAAAACGTGAACCTGTGTCCAAGAACAAAGAACTGCTATCTTTTTATCTTCAGTTTCAAGCCATGACCCTGAATGTGTTTATGCCCAAGCTTCAAATGTTTTGCAGTTAATGAGATTATTTTCAGATGACTTCAGTATCTTTATGAATTGTACTCTTGAAGGCAATCTCTTCTGGAGAGGGCTTTGTAACACTGCCGATTCCTTTATCTGAGATCTTAAGTCTCTGTTTCCCAATAAGCAATTCTCAAACAGAGGAGATGTTTAATCTTAAAAATACTGACGCATAAGCATTCTTTCATCTGAAAGCAATTGGTGCAGGTTCTGGGACCTGTGCTCTCACTTCAAGCACCGGATCATTTTAGCTAAACACAGTGATTATTTTTACAATGCAGTAATACATATCAGTATAAAACGGCATTGCAGTGGCACATAGAGTTGGGGTGGAAGGTCCAGATCACCTGCATTGACTGCTGAGCACCTTTACTTGCTGTGTTGACGCACTTACTGTATCAAAAACACTGAGTGCTGGGAAATGTGGAAGTTGTTAAAGAAGCCTTCCTGCAGGATGCCTGTCCCGCTAGAGCTGGTTCGGACCTTCAGTAGGTACAGAATGGAGTTTGTACTGTCTGGAAACCCTCATGTCCTTGGCCCAGTGGAGAATGCACTCTTCTGCTTATTAAGTGTTTTTCCTGTGATCCTTTGCCATGTTTTGCACCAAAGGCCCTGTTAGCAGGCAGTTTTATTTCCTGTGTGCTGCTGACACGACTGCTGTTCTATGCTTCTGCTCCAGCTTCATATTTTGAGATTGATGCAGGATGGCAGACCACATGTGATGTCTGCTGAATGAAACGATTGACATCTAGATACAGGCTGAGCAGAGAAATTATGACTGTAAACCTGTGTGCACGTGCACACACACACCACAAAGCATACGATCTCTCTCACTTTTCTTCCCCAAGCTCCTGACGTGTACCTGAAAGGCCATACTTGCTCACTTGTTCTTTTTTTTTTGTCTTTTGTACCTAGTGCTGCTGAATGGAGGGCTTCTTTTCATAATATAGTTGAGTACTCCCTAAGCAACCCCTCGCTGTACGTCTCTAGCAATGCTGTGCTATTCAGGGAGCCTAGCAGACTGCTTAAACAACAGTAGTTATTACTGTTAGATAATGTTTCAGTGCTGTAAGCGTCTGCTTGAAGCATGGAAAGAAAATATGAAAACTCTCTTTTCCCTGCCCTGTGGAAGGTGGGGATGTAGACACGGCCCTAGGGTCTTCTCTCTGAGGTGTCTGGAATCTCTTGAGAGACCACAGGCCGCGTGACTGGCCAAGCATAACAGAGGCCTTTCTGATAACTTTTAATTTATGTATGAAATTTTGGGAGCGATTCTTGCTGAGTGTGGGTGTGGGAACCATGAGGACAGGTCCTGTAGAGATCTTTGGAAAGGAGTCTACTTTTGCTCAGAAGTTTCCCATTAGTCACAAAAAGCTCCTATTTGTATGTCTATTCATATAAATTCATTAAACTCTTAGAGGAATCAATTCTTCAGACAGGCTTTGAAACGTAACGAATAACAAAATAAGGATATTCTTTGCTTAAAAAGTTTGCTTTGTTGCTGGGGGGAAAAAGAGTGCCATAACAGAGGCTCGCCTGTCCCAAGCCTTGTTGTTTTACCAAGATGATCTGTTAGGATCAGCAGCACAGAACAACCTGTTGAAGTTCTGAACTGTGACTACTCCGCAATTTTGCACTACGTGTTATCTTGTTTCCAGTACTGTCATACAGTGTATTTATGCTATAAAGACAAGAGTTGGTGATATTTTTAAAAAGCATCTATCAGTACATATCTCAATTTCAGCTGCTATTCCCTGAAAATAGCAGATCTTTGTCTCGTGGGTCTGCATGTTCTTGAGAGCTTGCTGTGTGAGTGGCTTGTGGTTTAAATTGTGTTGAAAGTGCTTGGGCTCTGGTAATGCTGCTTAGTGGGCTGATGGGTGGTCATATTTTTATGATTCTCCCTCTTAGCAAGTGATAGGATGACTTAGGCTTACAACTTGAAATTTCAAGTTTGCAAGTTGAAAAATGGCTTGCATATATTGCACACTTCAATCAATAAGCTCTTTCATTCCTCGTTCTTTTGCTCCTTAAGCTTTTAGGCTTGCTTAGATTTGTTTACCAGTGCCCTCAGATACTCTTCAGAACACTTCATGTTGCTGTTCTGTCCCCATTCTGCCTTGCACAAACTGATTGGAAGAGAGCCTGCTGCGCATGCAACACCTTGTGCTGCGTGACTCAGCAGAGGCAGTGCGTAACTGGTTCTTAAAGTAGGGAAAAACTTAACACTTCCAGCTTCTTCTCTCTCTTCCCTCCTTATCCCTTATTTTTTTTAGTCTCGTTTTCCTATTTCTTTTTTCTAAATGCCAGAAATTCAAGGCAAGAATTGAATGTTCATTTGGAAGCGAGAGTTGAACAAGGAAGGAGTTTGTTAACAATGTTTCCTTTTAAATTCAACACTTTCTTCTGACTTAAATATGGAACAGTGAAGGGTGTCCTAACGTTCACATTGTTTGTCCTAGTGAATATTTTCTTGTTACAACAGCTTGTACTTTCTCTGGTTAAAATGTTCACTTTGTGTCAGTGAGTTCCGTGTCATGTAAAGAGGGGCATTACGGTACATCTTGTACTTGTGAAGGCAGAGTTAGGATGCTCAGAGACGCATCTGTGATGCAGACATGCATCTTAGTTCGTGTTCTTGACTCTAGTTCAGTCACGCTGATGTTTCCTCTTATAATTGCTCGAAGTTCAGATTACTGTACGTGCTGCTGCATGGTGTCTTCCATTTCCTCTTTGGAGACTCAAGTAGTGTTTCCTTCTCTTGCAGGCCAGACCCAGGATCTAGTCAGATTAGACTGTGCTTGCAAGTTTTGAAAGCAGTCCAGAAACTGGCTCGTGAATCGACAATTATGGCAAGAGAAACCTGGGAGGTTTTGTTGTTATTTCTTCTTCAGATTAATGATACTCTTCTAGCAGCTCCAACTGTGCAAGGTTTGTGTTAGACTTTCATTTGATCCAATTACTGGAAAATGCTTTGGCTCTGCTGGATGTTGAAGTGCTATGGGAATTTGGGGAAACCTTTAAAAGCTTGTAGTAGCCACCAGAGTGCAATAGCTCACTCGTAATTCTGCTACGCTACTCCGAAATAAAGCACTGTCAGAGAAGATTGCTTTGGAACTGAGTCAGTTCTCCAAAATATGTTTTTGCAGAACAGTGGACTCAGTACACAAAGAGTTTGTAGTGAAGGGTTTAGGTAACATTGTTCCCTGTTAGTTTCACTGAAACCCATACGTGCCTTCCAGTTTGGCTTGCCTACTGAAAAATAATGTTATCAGTTTATACCTTATTTAAAATGAATAAGATATAAAATATTCTGTGTGCAGAAGAAGACAGCCTAGGATCAGTAGCTGAGTTCCCAGTATCTGTTAATGACAAATGTATGTGACTGGGTTTTTTCTGTTATCTTTGGGCTTGTAAAAAGTTCTGCAGGAAGCAATGGGGAATTACCCTTAAATGAAAAATGATGAAAAATATGATGAAAAACTTGGGAATCTTTACAGTTATCGCTTAAACTGAAATCTAACATGTGAGATGCAATTGTGGCCTTTGTGAGAGTCCTTTAGTATCAAAATATTCCTTGAGGAGATGTCTGAAGTAATTTAGATCGAGTTCTTGCTAAAGGTATGCTTCATTTCTGCTGTAAGGTGGCATTGCTGAAAATCTGGCTGAGAAGTTAATCGGCGTGCTGTTTGAGGTGTGGTTACTGGCCTGTACACGGTGCTTTCCAACACCGCCCTACTGGAAAACTGCCAAAGAGATGGTGGCCAACTGGCGGCATCACCCTGCAGTAGTGGAGCAGTGGAGCAAGGTCATCTGTGCTCTTACCTCCAGGTAGGAGAAACTGTGCACAAAGAAGTAGACACCTGCTGATACAGTACAGCTTGATTTCTCTGGAGTTCCATGTTTGTGGAACGCACAGTGATCTCAGAGTGAATGAGCAAAACAAAGTACTTAATAAGAGATTTTACGAATGCTCTTGGCTCTTATGGTTTGGGCATGTATGCGTCTTCATTCTGCAAGTGAATTGTCTACATTAGTTTGTCCCTGTTACTGTGTAATCCAGCATTTCTCCAACAAACAGCATTTTACTCATTGTGAATGTATTTCAGTCTCTATCACTGACTTTTATATTGTGTCCTGTGAGGACTGAGTCATTAGCATGAGTGTAGTATTACAATTTGTGTGTATGACAGGCATCACCAAGATGGTTAGGTACTTGTCACCACTGAGCACTGCCTGTGTTTGAGGCATCTCCTGCTCTGTAAAGCTGCAGTGATGCTATGGGCTGGCTGTGGGGGATGTGATGGGCCAAATGCAGGCTGCAGTCTTCTTCCTCCACAGGAGCAGTACCGAGCCACACTATGAGGAACTATGAGAGGCTGGGCTGTAGCCCTCAAACAGTGAGGAGAGCGTCAGTACTGATAATGCTGGGGTCTTTGTGGCGTAAAATCTTTGTGGGACAAATCTCATCCTCCTGGAGAAGAGAGCTTGATGAACTGAGGATCGGTGGGATGAGTCTCCCCCGAGACTTAATAGTGATTTGTATGAAAGTTTGAAAATGTATTAAAATGGCTGCATTGTGAAAAATTAAATACTGAAAACTTGCTTTTTAATTACTTGTTAAAAAAGCAAGTGTAAATAGATGTTTCTAGATTATGCAGCTAATTGTTAAACCTGTGGGAAACAAAGCTGCAATGCAAGTTTTGTGTATTTCCCACGCTACTTCTTTAGCTATTTTTGGTTCGTTCGATGCAGCATTGCGTAACAGAAGATATTCTGTGATTCACTGACCTGAAAAGCGCAGCTCTGAATCCAAACATGTGTTGGCATTCTGTTCCATGCACTTCATGCCCAGATTTCATCCTTCACTATTGAGTAACAGTCTTAGTTCTGTTGATTCATGGTAATCTACAGGTTTTCTGTAACATTTATTTTGCTAATCTGCTGCATAGTAATGTTGATTTATATATAATCCATAGCAAACTGAACTCCTCTAATGCTAACTTTAAGTTTAGTGGATTTTAAGATGAATTTTTAACACTTAAATAAAATAAAAGCTTCGAACAGTTAAAGTGCTATCCTCGTGAACCGTTGTCTGAATTGAGTTGTCCGCAATCAGCCAGGACTAAGAATCTCAAAGCCAGATAGCAAATTGAATTTGGAACTTTGTACCCTTATGCAGCGTTAATCTGTATCCATGGCTATGATGTCGTGGCAGAATAAAACAAGGGTCTTTTTTGCTGCCATGCCAGTAGGTACTCGTTTTCCCCACATAGGGTGTTATAAGTCTTTTTTGACTGATTGTGCTGGATATGTGCATTACAACTTATTTCTGTTTGTAGTCATTCTTGAGTAAGTCCCAAATTTCAGTTAAGATTCTGTCAGCTTCCTTGAGGAGCTGCCTTCTTGCAGCCCATAAAAGAGGGACTGTGAGGCAGCGTGTTTTGTTCTTCTGCAGCACCAAGATGTGGGGCATGACTTAGCAAAAAATGTAAACCGAGGCTGCTGCTAGGATTCACTGGGCAGGTCATGATTAGGTAATTTTACAGCAAAACCCTATAGGACCTTGCCTCTGGGGCACAAAATGCAAACGGGTGCTGGGGCATCCAGTGTGGCACGCTGCAGAGTGGTCTATATAGGAATGTGTATTTCTGTTTTGGACTTAGAGAAGGCCTCGTCCTAAAGTTCACCTACTTTTCTGCACAAACAAGTCACCGTGATGGACTGTGGTTCTCTACATGCTTCGACTGTCTTTTGCCTGAATTGGCTGCAGTGAATGGTAACTCAGACCCTTTAACTTTAGGACTAAGCAGGACTTCTGCAACACCTGAAGTGAGAAATGGTGCTACAAGAGCATTTAGCTTTGGGAAACCAAAAAGTGGTTTCTGGGAATGATTAGGACTTTCAGAAGGCACCGCTTTTCTCTCTTCCGTGTTTTTAGAGAACACCAAGATTATGGTGGTCAGGGAAGTGAGCCAAGTTTGCAAAGCTGGGGACGAAGCAGGACTCAAATCAGACAGCAGCAGCTCAGAGAGGCTTACCAGTAAGGATGCCAAATCACTTATCTGAGCCATTATCCTCATGGTATTGTGTCGCTGTAGGTCCCCTTGTGGCCTCCTGCTCATTTCTTGGAGGCTTTGATGCGCTGTTAAATTTTGAGGAGTATTAACTGCGTGACAGATGTGTCTGACTTGCTTTCTAGATTGCTGCGTTTTACATATGGACCTTCATTTCCTCCATTTAAAATTCCTGAAGAAGATGCTGGTCTGATTCCTCCTGAAATGGACAATGAGTGCATCGCACAAACTTGGTTTCGCTTTTTACACATGCTGAGGTATTGTAGCTACGACCATCCATTATTTGTATTCTTGCATAGTTTCTGAAAATTTTCAAATGAAAAATTTCTGTGGAGATTGCTGAGCTTGATGTACTGAAGTAGAGCGAAGTGTGAGAGATGTGTCATACGAGAGCCCTGCAGCAGTCCAGGGGAAAGCTGAGAGTGGGCTGTTCCATTCTCGACACACCAGTTTGCGTTCTGAGTCAACGAGTTCAGTTAAAAAGTGTTTTTAGCTGTGCGGCATTTTGGAGGATCTTAAAAGCAGGACTTCAGTAGAGCTGTGTTTCTCTGAGATAGCAAACAGGAAAAGCGGAACAATAACTCTGAGATGTGCACCGCTTCCATTTGCTTTCGAGGGTGTTAAATTTAACCTACAGAAGATTATTTTTAAAATGGGTGTCTCTGTTTGCTTTTGTAAAGAGAGCCACATAGTTAATTGTAACATCTATATTACCCTTCCTCAAATCTGCAACAGAACCAAAGTGGCATGCTTTGTTCTGAGGAGCCTTGGGGAAGGCATCACAGTAATGTTCCCAATGGACAGCATAATTGACTTTTTCCTCTAAAAACATCCTAATGTTTATTTAGGTTTAAAATTTACTTATTTTACTAGTTAAGTTTATTCTTCGTTTCTGATAGTTGTGTTGCAAGTCCTGTAGTGTCTCCCAGCCCAGGCTTGCTGGTGCAGCATTTGTGTTTGGCAGGAAAAAAATTCAACTTTTTTACAACCTACTCCCTCACTTTCACTTCATTTTTTTGCTGTCAATGTGTAATTTACTGTTTACCCTTTGGGAAGAATCTTAGCTATGTGAGATCTTAAGAATGGAGTTCAGAAGTCCTGAACATTACTGCAGCTGCAGGATTGTTCACTCTGGGGTGTGCTGCGGCTCACTGGGTCTTAATAAATTTATTAAGCCTATTTGAATGTTTAAAGCTTTTTAAAATAGGGAATTATCTTTTTTTTTTGGTTGTTTTTTTTTTAAATGTTTGAACACAATGTGCCACCCCTAGCCCAGGAAGGGAAAGTTGACTTCTGTAACACCTGTGATGGAGTAAGAGCAACAAAAAAGTCTCCAGTAGAACAAATGGTGGCACGAGATGCTGACCTTTTGGTGGTCCTTTTACTCGATGCTCTCATGCACTGCTGTTAAATTGCCTTAAAGTGTTACATCTCTAAGCATTCTTGAAATCTTAAGAACTGTCCTTAAACTGACTAAAGCATGTTCTCTTTTTTTTTTGTGTGTGCGCAGTAATCCTGTGGATTTGAGTAACCCAGCCATTATTAGTTCTACCCCCAAATTTCAGGAGCAGTTTCTGAATGTGAGTGGGATGACTCAAGAGCTGAACCAATACCCCTGCCTTAAGCATCTGCCTCAAATATTCTTCCGTGCCATGCGTGGGATCAGCTGTTTAGTGGATGCTTTCCTGGGTAATGCTTTTTGACTTACCTGTGGGTAGCTGGGAACAGTAACCTGGTCATTACTTTCTGCTTTTTTCTTTTTTTTAGTCTTAATTCTTCAGAAAACAGATGTAACCATTCGTCATTTGTGAGTATAGCCTAAAATTGATAGGGGAGGGACCTGAAGCCACTCCTATATGACTGTACTGTGTACGCAGTAGTTATGTTTGAATGCAGAAAGTTGCAGCTGACCTTAGTTTTAAATGAATGCCAAAAAAGTTTTAATGTCGAGTTCAGCATTAATGTCTCTTCTCCAAACAAGGCTTCTTTCCCCTTTTATCTAACCAGCAATACAAGTGTTACACTTCTAGCATCTTGTGAGTACCGACAACTTCATTTACTGACTTTGTGGCAGCAGCTGCATGCAGTGCCCATTGGGAGGTATTGATTTTTGATTGATTGGCATCTTCAGATACTTACTCTTCAGCTGGCAGTTGCCCTTAGTTTAGGATTGGTAGGTGAATACTACTGCTGAGAAGAAGAGCTGTGTTTCTTTGCATCTCCTGGTAACTGAGTTGTTTAGGTTCCCCTGAAAGATAAGCGCTGGCTGCTAATTTTTAAGTGACACTGTACGGCACTTGAAATGTAAGGCAGTATTCTATGTACCCTTCGGTCTAACTGAAAGTTCTTCAGAGTTAACGTGCTATTGTAAGCTCAGAGGAGCCACCTGTCTCCTACTGCTTTTTTTCTTTAAACGTGTGCAAGCAAGTGCTGCCATGTGCCAGAAGTGTGAGCTGGTGTGGAGTGTGACTGCAGGAGACTTGAGCCTGGTATGGAAACTGCAGGAGAAAAAATAGGCTGAGGAATTCTGCTCTGTTGGTACCCTGTTCCCCAGTGCAAACAAGCTTTGGTTGCTGTGTTTTTCACTTTGGTAGGAGTAGCACTGTTTAAAAAGCTACCAAATAACAGAAGAGCCAGCGGTCAGTTCTCACTTCCACAAACCCTGGCTGTTCTAGGAAGTTCCTGAAACTGTTTCTGTGATAGTGACTTTTAAAAGTGATTGTCTGCACTGTGCTTCTTCCACATTCCTTGCCACCAACTTTAAGGAATTTTAATGATTGCTATTTACTAGTACTACATCTGAGACATTAAATATTCCGTAGTCAAATACTACTGGAATTTGTGAAAGGAAAACTACATATAGGGAAAATATGGCCTCACTTCATGAAAACCAACATCTTTGTATTACTCCAGCACTCTGCTAACCTGTGATGGATTTGAGCATCTCCACTGAAACAGTAATAAAATAAATAAAAATGGCAAAGCGACCATTGAAATGGAGAGAATCCTTTCCCGTCTATGCAAGCTGAACTTAAACAAACAAAGCAAACAAACAAAAAACAGCAACAACAAAACAACCCAACAAACAAATGTAGCTCTTGGGCACAGCAGAGTTATTGGTGACATCAAATGCAGCGCACACACACACAGTGTGTCCTGGTGTATGGAAACAGTTGAATCACAGCCTGAACCTCTGATGGACCACCTGAGGCGAGTGCTGAGTCAGCTGCAGGGGCACAGGTGAACGCAGTTTCACCTGAGTGAGCGGAAGGGGTGGAGCCTGGCTGCACCACACAGAGACCCCATTGAAGGGCTGACTGCCTGGGAGGAAGGATCTCTCTCTGGAGATCCTCCCTCTGGGAACCTTTTGGTGAGCCCAGGACACAGGTACAATCTTTATTTCATTTCTACTTTGTAACAGGATAATCTTTCCAACCCAAGACCTGTTTGCCATACAGCCATACACCTGGGCACATGTATGGACTAAGCTAAGGCTAATGAAAAATCTTGTTACCTTCCACACTAAGCATTGAAGCACATTGTTTTTATCTTGCCCTCTTTGGTACATGCTTAGGTGATGTGTGCGTTTGGCAAAATATTGCACTTTTTTTTTCCACCCCCTCGAGAAACAAATGGTACCAAAGGAATAAGTTTCAAAGTAGATACATTACCTCTGCTTGGGGCACAGCAGTGGTGATTCAGCAGCAGTTCAACATGTTTTGTGCTGTCTATTTGAAGCGTTTGAGTATTTCAGCATAGTCAAAAAACTGCATCCAATCCTCTGACATGCTGCGGTTTTGCACTTACTTTTTCAAACGGGGTGCGAGGGGGGAAGTATTCATTGAAATGGGAAGAAGTGCCGTTTGTGGCTGCAAATTTGGCAGAGGGAACTTCTAAGCTAGTTACTTCAGAGTCTGTGACTAGGAACAGTGGTTTCTTACACACTTCAAATGCTTCCCCCAGGCTGGGCTTTGTGAGATGGCTGATCTAACTTCTTGATGCCAGAAGATTATAGCTTGCTCAGCTTTCTTACCCATCCCTTGCACTGGCTGTAGTGTTTGTTCAGCAAGCTGAGCCAGCTCACTAAAACAGCGGAATGCTGCACTGCGTATTGGTTTTGTCTTAATTTAGTGAGCTGAGCCGACTGAGGGTCAGACATCCTAGATCTGCCTCAGAATGGGCTGTGGGATGTAGGTTGGAAAAGAGGGCAAAGGTGAGATGCCTCTGATTTTTGGCAGGAGTGAGCTGTTAAATTGGCTTTGGTGAGTGACTGTTGCTCCTTTCCCTCTGCCTGCTCCTAGGCTTAGTACTCCCACGTGCGTTTTCCCGGGTTCTGAAGTTGTGGTTTTCTGTTAAGCATCTGTTTATCTAATGCAACCAGAGTTTTCTTCTGTTTGTGCATTTATTTTTGCCAGTAAAAGGGAAAAATGTTTTTCTTGTTATGTCTGTTCACAGGAGTGGGGAGGGAGGGAAAGCAAGTCTGTTTACAGAAGGTCCAAAGGCTGAGTAACTGTGCTGCTCTGTATGAGTCCATAGAAGACTTGCTGAGAGCTTGCTTGATTTTTTGCAGGCATTTCACGACCCCGCTCAGACAGTGCACCGCCCACACCAGTAAATAGGCTGAGCATGCCCCAGAACACTGCTATCAACACGACTCCACCCCATAACCGAAGGCATCGGGCAGTGACTGTGAATAAAGCAACAATGAAAACCAGCACTGTAAGATTTCGTATTCTGTATTTAAGTACTTATCTTGTTGGAAAGCTTCCTTGGTTAGAGGAAGTGATTTTCATTTTTTTAGGAGCTGATTTGTTCTTCCATTCAAACAGGTAACCACTGCACATGCTTCCAAAGTGCAGCACCAACCGTCCTCTACTTCTCCACTCTCTAGCCCAAACCAGACAAGTTCTGAGCCACGGCCACTGCCAGCTCCTCGCAGGCCAAAGGTTAACAGCATCTTGAACCTCTTTGGATCATGGTTATTTGATGCGGCATTTGTTCACTGTAAACTTCATAACGGAATAAACAGAGACAGCAGCATGACTGGTAAATATTACTGAAAATATGTGTTCATTTTTTCCTTGTTTTATTGACATTTCCTACCTGCAAGATTAACATAATAGCGTAATCAGTAAATAAAAATAAAATCCTAAGTGCTTATAGTGGTTAACCCCTCCCAGCTGAACCAGCACTGGTAGGTGTCTGGGGGCTGTTGAATTAAAACAATTAAATAAATCAATTACTTTTCACAATTAAGCACTCACTTGCTCTAACAAGTAGGGAGGGTGCAATTGTGCTAGTGGGAAAGATTTTATACGGAAGGAAATAAAGAGGCAAGAGTCCATTTCCTGGTTTGAAATCCACCTGAATATATCTTTGACTAATGGCAAATTTTAATAGTGACTCTTATGTTTGCAAAATTGTCAAACCTCACTGCAAATACCGCACAAAGTGATGCTTCATGTTTTTGGAGAACATGATGTGAACAGATGATCCTTAAAATAGCAAGTTGTTTTCTTTCAATGATGGTTGTTACATGTTCCCATATATGACTCGATACCTTGCTCATCTACAGTCCTCAAGCGCTTGATTTATTTTGTCTCCTACACTTTGTTCAGCTCTAGAAGCTAGGTGTTTTGAGATATGATAGAAGAATTAGGGCTCTGCTCAGGGAGGCTTTCAAGCACTCTCTTTCCTTGAGTGATAAATACTCAGAAAAAAACCAAAATTTTCATGGTCCTTGCATTTTTCCTGTTCTTTATATAGTACCTCAGATGTCTTCTAAACTTGTTTACAAGAGATCTCTCCATCAGAAGCTCACTGGCCAAAGTAAGAAAAATAGGGAGAGATTTGTTGTAGCAAGTTGGATTTATAATAATACTCAATATCAGTGGTTAAACTGACCATTGTATCACAAATCCCATTCTTCTTTTGTGTGGAAATGATGGTTTTAGGATTTGGGATCTCTTAAAACTATTTTAAAGTAAGCACTGAAGAGGGATCCATGCTGCTGAAACTCTGTAGAGAGGCACCTTTTCTTTGGAGATCTCAAGGTCAGCTGCTCAGAAAATATGGCAAGACTCCCAAGGAGCTAACCTCATGGAGTTTCTGTTGACTTGAAGTATCAACATCTTCAAAGTCAGATCAAAGTCAGAATTAAAAGGCTTATTTTCTCGCAGTCTAATCTATGAAACCTGATGCCTCCAGGAGAAATCTTTTACTTCTTGAACTTTGTAAGGCAAAAAGGTGCTGTGCTGGACTGATGAGATGGGCCAAAAAGGCTGTATGCTGTGGTCCCTCTCCATCACACAAGTGGGGCCCATCATATCTTGGTGTTGTGCCCATTCACTTGCCTCTGCTTATCTTACTCAATATAGAATCATAGAATTTTAAAGTTGGAAAAGACCACTAAGATCATCTAGTCTAAGCTGCCTGCTAAACCATGTCCTTCAATGCCACATCTTCATGATTCTTAAACACCTCCAGGGCCAGTGAATTTCTACGACCTTCCTGGGCAGCCTGTGCTAATGGCTCACCACTCTTTCTGAGAAGAAATATTTACTAATGTCCAAGCTCAGTCTCCTCTGGCCCAATTTGAGGCCATTAGCATCCTAGGAGTGCCCCCCCAAGCCCCCCTGGCTACAACCTCCTTTCACGTAGTTTAGAGAGCGATGAGGTTTCCCCTGAGTCTCCTCCAGACTGAACCATCTCAGTTCCCTCAGCTGCTCGTCATAATCTTGTGCTCCAGACCCCTCACAGCTTTGTTGCCCTTCTCTGGACACGCTCCATGGTCTCAGTGTCTTTCTTGTAGCGAAAGGCCCAACACCGAACGCAGCACTCGAGGTGTGGCCTCACCAGTGCTGACAGCAGAGGTACGATCACCTCCTGCTGGCTGTGCTATTTCTGACACAAGCCAGGATGCCATTGGCCTTCTTGGCCTCCTGGATACGCTGCTGGCTCACATTCAGCCAGCTGTCAGCTCAAACCTCCAGATCCTTTTTCCCTGTGCAACCTTCCAGCCACTCTGCCCCAAGCCTGTAGCAATGCATGGAGTTGTGATCAAAGGGCATGACTCTGCAGCTGGTCTTACTGAAGCTCATGCGGTTGGCCTCAGCCCATTGATCAGCCTGTTGGGACCCCTCTGTAGGGCCTTCCCACCCCCAGGCAGATCGACGCTTCCTCCCAACTTGGTGTCATCTGCAAACGTGCACTTGGTCCCCTCACCCAGATCATCAGTAATGCTATTAAACAGGACTGGCACCAATACTGACCCCTGAGGAGCACCTCTTGTGACCGGCTGCCAGCCGGATGTAATTCCGTTCACCACCACATTCTGGGCCCTGCCCTGCAGCCAGTTCTTTTCCCAGTGAAGAGTGCGCTGTCCCAGCCACAGGCTGCCAGCTTCTCCAGCAGAATACCGTGGGAAACAGTGTGAAAGGCTTTGCTGAAGTCTAGGTAGGCTGCATCAACTGCCTTTCTCGCATCCACCAGTCAGGTCACCTGGTCATAGAAGGAGATGAGGTTGTTCAGGCAGGACCTGCCTTTCATGAACCCATGTTGGCTAGACTTGTTCCCCTCGGTGAGGCTTGCGACAAGAGGTCAGCGGAGAAGGGACAACTAGTTGTCACAATCCCTGTGCTTATGGAAGGGGATGAAAAGAAGTCTTGTTTTGACTTTTTTTTGTCTATGGGTTGGCTATGCCTGTATATCACAGTCCATCTCCCATTCTCAACAGCTTAGTACAGTAATGCTTATGTCGCTAGCTTGGATGTGTTTTGCATGTTTAGCACTGTTATTAATAAACCTTGTGTAAGCCTCGGGAAGAAAATCCTCTCTCTGCAAGACCAAGGAGATCTCACTGCCCTGGTCCACCTTTCCAGAAAAATGCATCTTCTAGAGTGTATTTTTTATTCCTCTTACTGCATGCGACACAAACTTTCAAACAAATGCTTATATGATGTGATTTCTAAATAGATGTTCATGAGCTGCCCTAGAGGAAACCATGGAGGATGGGATGCAGTCTCAAATTCTACTTCAGAAATTAGTTCAACTCTTTAAAATGAGCCCTGCTGATTGGCAGGGACTAGCACATCACCTTCCTCCCATCTTACAAGGTGTCTTTTTGATGAGCTTTATGAATTAAGGAGCAGTTGGTCGAGGCCCAGGCAAATGAGTAGATTTTGCTATTCTGCACGTTTTGCTCTTATTCTAGATGTGGTGCCTCATGTTTCTGATTTCTTCAACTCTTTCACCTCCTGAAAGGAAGTCAAGAAGAGTAAGAAAGGCATTTCTGAGGTGGAAAAAATATGTAATTTTCCGTAGGTTTTGAGCTGAAAAATACTTGGGTGGATGGGAGAGTAACCCAGCTGGCTCTGGTTGATCTTGCTTTGATTTGTGCAGGGTTCCCAACTAGGTAATCTCCACATGTTCCAACTTCAGCTATTCTATGGTTCTGTGAATTTAAATACTGCCCACTCTTTTCAATTTTCTGTTATTTCCATGCTAAAAATTATACTCATCTAGAATCCTGCAGTAGTTACTGTAGATATTTCACATCTGCAGTTGTAGTGTTTTTAGTCTGTGTCTGTTTGGGAAAAGAGAGATTGCAGAACTATTTTCTCTCCTGTGAGGTTAGCTGGAGGTAATCTATGTGCAGCTGAATGTTGATAGGGCTTCATCACCTAGAAAGCAATTTTCCTGTTTGCTCTGAGCCTCCTCCTTCCAGATGGTCTTTCATAGTTGTTTGGATTCTGAAGGTGTAACAAGGGTGTTGGCATCATCAGTGCCAGTGCTCTCGTACCTGTTCTGTGTCAGGTTTTAGTTTCTACACTGAAACCTTAATGGTGAATCTTTATAGAAGGCAGCTAATAAATGTTATTGTGTATTATGGGAGGAGAGAGAAAATGCTCTGTTCTGAAGTATGTGTTTGGCTTTGAAAGGAGCTGGGTGTTGCTGGTGCAGTCTGTAGAATTAGGTGGCTCAGTGATCGTTATTTAAGCGTGGCATGGATTGCTGCACATGATAAAACTCCTAAAGAAATCCATCGGGAAGGCATTAAAAAGATATCCCTGAATATGGCAGCTGTGGGGAGTGCGTGCATGTGCTGAGCTCCAGCTGGCTGGCAGGACGTATCCGACCCTCTGGGCTGTATAAGTGTGTTGCTCCTCATTGCTGTCCTCAGCAAACGGTGAGGACTGGGAGAATTTCATTAATCCGGCGTTTCAGCAAGTGGATCTTCCAGTCGGATGGGCTTGTTCTTAAACCTTGTTCCTGAAGAAGTCACAGGCTTGCCAGCCATGTGTTGTAAAGTGGCTGGGGGAGTTGTGCTGCAGATGGTTGCTGATATCACTCAGGTGCTCTTGGGCCTCGAAGCAATCTTGGGGTAAAGTTTAATCCTCATCACTTTTGGCCCTCCTGTTGTTATTGTGGTGCCCCAAAGACTGTACAGGTCTGGGAGGCAGGTAGGAGAAGCCCTGATGAGGGAAGTTTTGAGTATTGCTGAGTGGCTTGGCACAGGACTTGATCTGACCCAGCGTGTGCGAAGAACACGAGAGATGCAGGTTGCTCTTGTGATATCTGGCTGCTGGAGCCCTTTTACTCTCTCATCTGTTTCTGGGGATTGTTTTTGAGATGTCGATCTTTCTAGTGGTGCTCTGCCTCTTATTTCTGCTTTGGAAGGTTGGTGGTGGAGCTGATGGTCAGGGGAGGCATGCCCGTGCTGGTTTGGGTTGTCAGTAGCTTGGCATACGGAGGACGGAGCAGTAATGCAGTCAGGAGCTTATGGTTTGGAAGCTTATGGTTGAGGAGTCCCTGTAGGTAAGTAATCTTCCCCTTACAAGACATAACTGAGTCACAGAAGCCGTGGGGGAGCCCACCGTGTGCTCCAGGTGCAATGTAACGTAGGCAAATGCACCTGAGCTGGGAAGGGTTAATGCATCCTTTTAAAGAACTGATGTACGTTGATATGAGCAGATCTAAATCTTGCTAGTATTTTGTAACTTTTTGTTCATTGTTTTGCATGATACTTTCAGAACCATAATTTTGGACCTGAATGCCGATTTCCTGTGTTTAACAAGCTTGCTGTATCATAAAGCTTTTAATCTATTTTTTAAAAAAAGCTAAAAGCTTCTTAACTTATATTACGATTTCACCATCTTAAAAGTATTTTATAACTACTGCTGTCCTTTGATTTGTTTCCATTTTATTTCTATTATCTTGCAGCATCTTTTATCCAAATTCTTCTTTCTTATAAATCTTGTAAGTAGGAACAAGTAGCTTTTCCTTAATTGCGGTCATGCTTTTCTTTTTCCATAATCCCATCTTTTATTTGTGAATTCATTCTCATTGTCTCTTGTAGCTTTTGCACTTTTACTTGGAAAAGACAAGTAATTTTTTTGTGTGTGTTTTTGAATGGGGAGGATTGTTGGCGAAAGCAAATTAATCTGCCTGAATCAGTCCCATCTTTTATGTACTTTAGTCTGTGATCATGTCATGAGTTTCAGGACTTTGCACTAACCATGTTTTTTTTTACTTAAAGCTTATTTTACAGACCTAGTGTTTGATTTGTATGCATTGTGCATGTAGTGTTTTTTTTCCAACTACAGTATATTGCTGGATAGCTTATTTAGGACAAAAAACGGCTCATGGGAAGATGCATAAAGATTTGTGCTTATTTGCTACTTACGCTGTGAAAATTTCCAAGGTAACGATAGGTCAAACAATTCATAGACAAAAATTAACAGCAGGTGCTTGTCATTGGAAAGTTTCTTTTTAAAAGAAACACAAACAAGCAACAAAAACTAAATCCAAACAAAAATCTTATCCAGAAATGAAAAAGCATTCCATACGTCCAAGTGTTGGAGTCTTGGCTTGCAGACTGACTGTGCACCTGATACTCCGGCTATCCCAGGCATGAGATAGGGCGGGGTCTCTGGTACTGGTAGGGTCATTAGCTTGATTCATTAGGAGCACACGCTATTTGTTCTCTTTGGTTTTGTAGCTCATCAAACGTCTGAAGATCAGCATAGCCTTAGCTAAAACTGAGAAGGAAAATGCTGTCTCTGCTGTTAGTATTCCTAGAGTGAATTTTTTACTGTTTTTTTTTTTTTTCCCTACCCCTTTGGCCATTGAGGGCATTATACACAGATTTGTTTTGGTTGCCATTTTAGAAGAAATGAAGAAGCCAGCAAGATGAGTAGCCTCTTGCATCCTATGTGTCTGATACTGATGTGTGAAAGGTGTACTGGAAAAAAGACGTGAATTGAATTGAGTTGGACTGGCAGAGCCATCCTGCAGGAGCAGGGCACAGAGCTAAGCAGGATCACAGAATGGCTTAGGCTGGGAGGGACCTTAAAGATCACTGAGCTCCAGTTCCCCTGCTGTAACCAGAACCCAGAACCCAGTTACACTGTGGTGACGGTGGTCTCTCAAGACGTCTGCAAAGCACGTTGTGTGTTCGCACACACGCGAGGCCTGCCCTCCTGGCAGCTTCCATCTGGGAGCACTCTGGGCTCATGCAGAGGGAGAGGGGACCAAAGCAGGAGAGGCTCTCAGCAGATTTCTTTCTTACAGTGGGTCCTTTGGAATTCTTGGATTTTTTTCTTCCTTTTTAAATAAATCATTTATGTTTACGCAACGTAATTGGATCAAAGTAGTTTGATGTTCAGAGCAAGATAGGCAATCAGTCAGTTGCAAGTGAGCACTTGTGAGGAGGTGATAGTAATGGCACAGTGAAAAATGTGTTGGTATTTTAAGGGTGCAAGGAAGGTCATTTTCTGGAGATGAGAACAAGGCGAGGAAGATCCTTGTCCTCCAAGAGGATAGGGAGGTATTGCTGGGTACAAGGAGACACTTCCCAACACAAAATTGGGATTTACTTCAGAATATGAAGGTCAATTGTTGCAGTCCTTACAAGGACAAAAGTTAGTTATAGCCTCAAACAGTTCCTAAACAGAGGCACTGACTCAAATACAGTGAACTAACAGCTTCATGATAACTGCTAAATTGGACTTGATCTTTGTGTCCAGGATCCCATGAGCCTATTATATATGTTAACAAACAAAGTGAAATGCTGTTTTTTCTCTTCCCAGCTATAGCAAGTCAAGCTAGTGTGGAGTTTCGCCGGAAGGGATCCCAAATGTCCACAGATACAATGGCTTCCAACCCTTTGTTTGATGCCAGTGAATTCCCAGACAACTATGAAGCAGGAAGGGCAGAGGCATGCGGGACACTGTGTAGGATATTTTGTAGCAAGAAGACTGGGGAGGAAATATTGCCAGCTTACTTATCCCGGTACTGACCTATCTTCCAGTTGCTTTATTGGTGTAATTTTACGGTGCAAAGGATTTTGCAGTGCATAACATTCAGTTACTGTCTGAATCCTGTGCTGCCAGCTCTAAGAGCGTGGTTGGCCTGCGCATGGCACAGATAGAGCTCCCTCCGTAAACCAAGTGTTGGCTTTGTCTTCTCACGGTGCTGGTTTCCATTGGGCTTCCTTCAAGCTCTAGTTGAGGGGGAGCCCCTCCAGCAGCCGCAGGGAACGTTTTTTGGTCTTTTTGACACTTGAAGGTTTTTAAACTTGCCATCGAATTCTGGTAAGATGGACAAAAGCGTGCAGATGTGAGACTGTATTCTGTTAGACTGCAAAGGGTGTTATGTTGTCAAGAAACACTGGAATGGAGAATGTATATATTTTTAATGATTTTTACATACAGAAATGCACGGATATTCTATTGTTTATTGATTTACAATTGTTTTTTTTAAATTTTCATCCTGAACAACTTCAATTTTCAGTTTAATTTCTATTAAAACAAGGCCATCCTGCCTATCAGTCTTGGCTTTTCCAATCTTTTTGGTTAAAAAATAGTAAAAGCCAGAGAATCAGTTTTATAAATAATAACTCTCTCAACTGTTCAATTACCTGTGCCCCATAGGTGGCATCAAAACTTACGGAAGGCTGAACCATTTTAATTCATGTATGTGGTAGTGCTGTATGCATTAGATGGTCTGTTTCTCTTACACCGTCAGATTCCTCTATTTTGTTAAGTTGTGGAGGGTTTTTTTTTGTGTGTGTTGTTTTTTTTTTTTTAATATAAATACACTTTAACTTAAAACCTGTAGAGGAATCTAACTGCTTCAAGAGACAAGGTACTCTGGGATGATGGCCAGCTAGATAAGGTGTTTCATACCCCTCTGCTTTTTCTTTTGGAATGGCTGATTTATATTTTCCTTCTCATTTTCCAGATGCTAGAATTGCTGTCACAGTGTTGTTCCCCCCCAGGGATTTTGCAGAAGCACAGAGAGCACTGTTAGCAAACAGCTATGCTGTAGCTGCAGCAGCTCCCAGCCCCTGAGCTGCAACAAGGCAGATGTTTCAGCAGAATGGTGCTCTGCTGGCTTTTCACATGTAATATGTATGATTAGTGTGGCTTTTTTTGAAAGCTAGCTAACTGCACTTGCCTGTGCTAATGTAACTTTGGGGAATGCTCAGAAAAAAACTTCTCTTAGCTCTGATTTTTAAGCTGTTCTATGTAGAAAAGATCTAATTGCTGCATATTCGTGTTCATGTGGAATGCTGATACTTTTTATGTGCAAATAATTCAATCTTATCTTTCTTTGTCAGATTTTACATGCTTTTAATTCAGGGTTTGCAGATAGCAGATTTTGTTTGCCACCCCGTTCTTGCCAGCATTATTCTGAACTCCCCTCCTTTGTTCTGCTGTGACCTGAAAGGAATTGATGTCGTGGTTCCATATTTCATCTCGGCTCTTGAAACTATTTTGCCTGACAGGTAAATTGCTGTTTCCCTATAGATATTATCAGAAATATGGGGAGGTGTTTGTCTTCTGGGGTTTCTGTCATTCCTGGATGGCTTTCACTGGAGGAGTTCTGTAATGTGGGCCCCATGTGGTGTAGGTATGTGATAGTGCTAACAGCAGCATTTTGTAAGCTCTGACTTTTCATTTCATTTAATGCAATTATCCTTAAAGTAATAGCAGCCCTTTTTAAAAAACAGAGTGTTTGAGTTGTGTCATCTGAGTATTCATTACCGAAAAGCAGTAGCTACAAGCATAGGGAAAAAACAGTGCTTTAGCTCAAATACAGTTAAAGCTGACTTATTTTTAAGGAGACTTCTACAGTGTGTTCTGTACTGGCTGTTACTGCAGTGACTTTATTTGGAAAGTAACTTTACACATCACTAAATGGAAAGAATTGATCATTTGCACAGGCTAGGGAAGCGGGAGTAGGTTCCTAAACTAGAATATATGCCCTCGTTTGTACAGATTTCTGCATATTTTGCTAAATAACTTAAGGCACTTACTACTGCTCTGTGCCTGCCTTCTTCCCATATGTTGTATGTATTGATGCTGCATTTCAGTTTGAAGTTATACATAAACTATTATTCATCTTCTGAGCTGAAATCTGAGCTACCTTCTTGCGGGTGGATCTTACAAGTAGAATTTACTAGTGGCTTCATAAGAAATCTGATCTATTTTCAAGCAGAGTGCATTTTATACATGATGTACACAAGCATATTCTGGGGATTTCTGGCAGAGCTGGGTTGGTGGGATTTGCAGTAAGCACGCAGAGGCTTTTGATTGGCACTTCCTGCCTTGAGGATGCAGAATATGAGTAAGACTTTCATTTGCTTAATGGTGCAGTGCAAAATACTTAATTCAGGCAGGAATTCATCATTTGCTAATTGTCTCATTGCAACTGCTATTAAGTAAGAATCTTGAATCTAGGAAGAATCAGCTACGTTGTATATTCCAAGTTTTTTAAGACCAAGGCGTGGCTGTATATTTAATTTTCACTTAGATTTGGCTTCAATATCCTATGAAAAGTTGATTAATTGTGTGGTGCTTTGATTTGCAGAGAACTCTCAAAGTTTAAAATCTATGTAAACCCCACAGAGCTAAGAAGAGCTTCGATTAACATCCTGCTGTCTTTGTTGCCTCTTCCTCATCATTTTGGAACCGTAAAATCAGAGGTAATAACCTTACAGCTTTGTTTTACATGTGAATTTTGTCTTCCGAGTTGTGGAGTGGCGTTTGGGTGAGTTGTGGTGTTTGGCGTTCTGTTTAGCCCTGAAACGCTTGGCACAAGTTGGACAGGAGCAATTTGTGCTGCGGATACTGACTTCAGAAAGCAGTGCCATGCTGCTGTGTTTAATGTAAATATGACATCGATTTCTAACTGATACTGAAATAAATACATTGTTCCTTCAGGTTGTCCTGGAAGGGAAATTCAGCAATGATGACAGCTCAACATATGATAAACCAGTAACCTTCCTTTCCTTGAAGCTGAGGCTTGTGAATATACTTATAGGAGCTTTGCAAACTGAAACAGATCCCAACAACACTCAGATGATACTAGGTAACTTCAACATTTTTAATTTATCAATTGTATTATGGAAGTGTCTTCATCTCTCCTAGAATAATTCGGTAGGTTCATGTGATAGTTTGCAAGAAAAAGAGGTCCTGTCAGATCATCTTCTGTGTAATCTCCCTCATATTCTTAGAGCATCTTTAAAGGCCTCACATTTTTGTTAAGTAATCTCTCTCTACCGTTCTAAATGTAATCTCTACCGTGCTAAATGTAGAATGGCACTTGAAAAGTAAAAATAGAATTAAAGGGCATTCTAGCAGTAGAAGTCAGTCATAGCTCAGAATGGAAATAGGAAGAAATGTTGTTCTAATATTGGTAGAAAATCTTGAGTAATGGATTACCGGGAACATTTCAGTTTTCGCCATGCTGGAGCCTAGAAACAAACTGAAATACAGATGGTATTTGTTTAGCACTGTGTCAATCCTTGCACAAAAGTTCCAGCATATTGTCTGCAGATACATCATGGTTTGGCAACAAACTGTTCTTTGAGGTGGCTGGATGTGTTAACGTGTCAGTGCTGAAGAAGTAAGTAGAAGCTGGAATCTCAAATAGTGCACAGTCTGTTAAGCAGATGTATTTTCAGGCAGGTAAAAATTTTGTTGCCTCACACTTTTTTTTCTCTGATTTGCTTCCCTCTCATTATGTAGAAGTACTTCTTCTCACTTATGGTGTCCTCAAAATAGTTACCATGCTATCTTCCTTTAACAGTTTAAAAAGCAAGTGGATTTACACTGGGGTGTAATTCTGCCTGGCTCTGGAAGCCTGCCTGGATTACAGGAGAGGGAGGAAAAAGTGCATAAGCAATGAAGTGAATGGAAACAAATTCAGTCTGCAAAGTTGTTCTGAAAGCTGTTCTTTCAAGACAACTCTTGAAACCTTTTCTGTACAAGTAGAAGACATGGGGATAATAATTCTGAAGGATGATTTGCAGCCAGTGCTGCAAGTGAAGGGATGAGGATGTGTGTGGTTTCTAAGTGATTCTCACAGAGCATCAGTGCACGTGTGGCTGTATCAGCTGCAGGGTGGGTGATGTTCTGTTAAATCCTACCTGTGCATATGGGTATGCCTCCACTAAAGGCTGGTGCCTGCATCCCAGCTGTTCAGATACTCTGCCTAAGATGTTTTTTTACTGTTACCTGGCTGACAGATCTTACTGCTTTGTTTCTTCCATTTTCCTATTAGCTACGCATGTAACAGGAGTTTATGTCCTGCTGGCTTTAGTTTGAGAGGATTCGTGAGTCTGTGGCTTAGCCAGAGATTCTTGCATGTGCCACCGGCCTCTCAGAAACACTGGTGTTTATTTCCAGCTGCTTATTAAATATTTGACAACAACTGGGGTGTTTCCCTTCCTATAGCAACTGTTTTTCTCCTAAGCCCTCATCGCTGGGTTGGAGAAAAAATAATGCATCCTACAGGCTGTGTGCACCACTTGACATAAGGCATCCAGAATACATCGTCAGTTTTAGTTTACCTGTGTATTACTCTTGTTTGTAGCTTTCTCTCCCAGGCTAGATTTTTCTGTCCATCTGCTGTTTGATTTGAATGCAGTATATAAAAAAAAAAAAAAGGCATGAAAAATTGGATCCTGGAGGTCACTTGTAGGTAAAGAGCGTGTTGGTGTGTCATGCCTCTGATGATGCTCTGACCTCCTGATTTTGCAATTTGGTTTAACGTTTTTGCTAAACTGAAATGAAATTTATATTTACTTTAATAATCTGTGAGCTTGGAGAGTGGTGTTGGAGATATTGCCCTAGATTTTGGACAGAAACATCTCTGTAAAAATGCTTGTGCTAGAGTGGATTCATTTAAGTTCATTTAAGGGGTCCTTGATCAGTATGAGAATGATTGTGGTCTCGTGTTGATGTCTTAAGGGTTGCTGGATGGAGCAGATCTTACCTTACCTTCCAACAGGCTGCTGCCTGTACTGGCAGCCCCTTAAGTAGTGAAAGCACATTTTTGTTTGCCAGCTACCAGGTACTTTTTGGCTCTTAATGGCCAAACAGTGGAAGGGAGGCTTCTTGTGCCAGAGACAGAGAGGAGCCCAGACAGTACTGCGTAACCCTTGAGGTGGCTTTGGATTACACACAGTGCACTTGAGCTGTCTGTTACCTAACAAATGCTGCTTTTTTACTCACAAAATCAGTAAACCTCTTTAAATGTAACCTGAGTTTTTAAATGAGCACAATCTGCTTGCTGGGAGACAGGGAAACATTCCAGCTCTTCTGTGAAACAAGAATCCTTCTGAACTGAGGAATTCAGGAAAACTGTGTTCAAAGTGTTTTTAAAATAGCCGAAAGAATTCTGTCTCAGCTCTCACCTGCATCAAATTGCTAAGCCTGAAGCAAATTCTGAAACTCTTATAAAAGCTCTGTGTAAATCAGGAAGGAGATTCTGGATGCTAGACCTTCAGTGCTTCTCTACACTGTAGCCGTAAGTATTCTAATGTGGCTTTTAGTTACCTCTCCTGTCTAATTCTTCAGGTGCAATGTTGAATATTGTTCAAGACTCAGCACTGTTAGAAGCCATTGGCTGCCAAATGGAAACGGTAAGATTTGTTTTGTTGTTGTTTATGAAGTTATTGCTTCAGAAAAAATGAAATTCATTTTATCTGCAGTTTAAATAAGTTCAGACCAGAGGTATGATCGTATTTTCCCATCTGAAAGTATCCTTTGTTATAGAGAATTCTGTTCAGAACATCTTCTCATTACCTAAAACTCACTTTCAGTTTCATAGAATCATTAAGGTTGGAAAAGACCACTAAGATCGTCTAGTCCAATGTCAGCCCATCACCACTATGCCCACTGAACCATGTCCCTCAATGGACGGTGACTCCAACACCTCCCTGGGCAGCCTGCGCCAATGCCTGACCACTCTTTTTAAGAAAATTTCCCTAATATCTTACCTGCACCTCTCCAGGTGCAATTTAAGGCCATTACTTCTCATCCTATTACTAATCAGCTGGGAGAGAAAGCTGACCCTCACCTCACTACAACCTCCTTTCAGATGAGTGTAGAGAGCAATGAGGTTTCCCCTGAGTCTCCTCCAGACTGAACCATCTCAGTTCCCTCAGCTGCTCGTCATAATCTTGTGCTCCAGACCCCTCACAGCTTTGTTGCCCTTCTCTGGACACGCTCCATGGTCTCAGTGTCTTTCTTGTAGCGAAAGGCCCAACACCGAAC
>PPHD01004695.1:12631-27996 GCA_002909625.1 Bambusicola thoracicus | reverse complement strand
AAAAAAAAAAAAAAAAAAAAAAAAAAGTCATACTCCTTCCCCCTCCTTTCTTCAGCTTATCTTTAAGAGAACAAAATCACATTTTCCCCAATGTGGAAGATTTATCAAAACTAACAGATCTTTGGGGGAAAATAAGCATTCCTAGATCAAATAACATTGAAAGAGGCTAGGGTGGGAGTAGGGTTGTGAGGGCAATGTATTAATAGTATTCTCAGTAAATATTTTCTGGGAAAATCTTATCTCTTAAAATCTGAATTGTTTGGAAGGTTAATTGTAAACTGAATACATACAGCTCATTGATGTATTGGGTAGAAGGAATGAGGAACAACAGACTTTTTCATCCAAACAGACTAAAATGGAAATCTTGTGACTGAGATTCTCTGTTATTTACCACCGAATGAATTTCTGCAACAGTGACTCCATTTTGCAGTGTCACAATGTGAAAGCACTCATTACATTTGTTAACATCTTTTATTGCGATTTAACAGCTGAAAACAAAGAGGATGATCAGCATCCTATTAGGTAGTGTTTGGCAGACTGGATTTATAGATAACACTGGAAAATACCCTCTGAAATGGAGCTTGATACCAAGTAATGCAGACTATCTCCTTGCATATTTTACTTTATGATGATCCCCCACATGAAGAAATGAGTTGTAAATATGCTATGATAGTTCCTGTTCCTTGAGTATGATTAAACAAAAGCAATTGCAGTAAAGCCTGGCATTTCTTTAACCAAGATATGCAGTTCCTGTGAGTTGAACAGTAGATGAGATTAACCAGTGTCTCATTTCAGGCACAACCCTTATCTCTCCCCATTTCATCTGTTGTAAATGCTTTCCTGTAATTTAAAATCATATTTCAGGATTCATCTCTGTGAAGAGCAAAGGAAAGGAAAGGAAGAAGACTGGAGGGGGGAAAGGAAAGTGGAGGATCCCACGGTAGGGTTTTGAAAAGAGGAGGGGATCTGAGTGCAATTGATTAAAGTGAACCAGCCACCAGGGTGCTTAGTCTCAGTAAACCTACTTAAAGTGTTGCACTTCTAATTAGCTGGAGCTTTGATTTAGTGTAGTTACAGAGACTGGTCTCTTCTGAGCCGAAAAGAGCCAAAACTATACTAACCTTGAACTTGTTTTCTGAGATATTTCCCTGTATTCTTCTCTGAGAAAATGGTAGATTTGGGTTCCAGTTTCATCTTAGCAAATGTTATGGTGAATCTTAATGTACCAAGATTTCTTTTATATCAAGAAATGATCTGTTGGTTCTGAGACTAGTGTTTAAATATTTAAAGCTTCCTAGGGCCTTTGGTATTTTTATTCATGGCTGTACAACTCAGTACCTACTATACCAAATTTCTTTCTTGCTCATCCTTTCCTCTTTCATCATAACAGAAGCAGGAGAGCATGTCCATAGCACATTTGGAAAAATATTCTTCACAAGGTTCCCATTAGGTTTTTCTGTCTGCATTTATTCAAGAATAGGGTGTCTAGGCAGCTGCCACATGCTCTCAAACCATGTCCGCTTTCTGTCCCATTTTATACGTAAAAAAGAAAAATGTATTCTAAACACTAAGATATAGACATATAATCATCGATACACATAAGATATAGAGCCCACTGTTATTACTTTAAAATGCCAGAGGAAGAAAAAATGTTCTACTAAAATTGGCTTTAATAATCTAAACTAGAAGGCATTGTCTTTTGCATTACAAACATCTTTTCCCCTGTATTTAGCAGTCTTTTTAAAACAAGGTTCTTGAAAATGGCTAAGAGTAATTCTGATCTATTTCGTGAAGTCTTCCAACTCCACGCTTGGTAATTAATTTATTATAATTGTCCATTTGTTTATCCCCAAACTCATCTTTTAATGTATTCCTTCTCCTTTAGCCTCTTATATTTTGTTTCTAGAAGCTTTTTCCTAGCTCTTTTTGCTAAGCCTACACTACTTGGGAATTTTGCTTGTTTTTCCACTTGTGTTTTTCTCCTCTTGCAGTAATGTCTGAGGCTGTTGCTCTGAGGAAATATCTTAGCATTAAGACTGAAGAAGACATTTACAAGGTATGGGAGAAGAGACCCCAAAGAGTCACCAAAACTGTAGCAAGGCAGAGAGAGAAAGCTAGATGTTTTATGTCCTCTAATCTTCCTCCAAGTTTACATAAAAAGCCTTTGAAGTACGTTACTCCTTCTTCTGTCCTGCAGTGCCAATGAAGACAAGGAAACTTCTTCTGACCAAAGGATTGTAGAAACCATGGGCCTCCTGTGAAATGTGCTGTGGAAATTGGTTACTATGCCAACTCAGAAAAAATGAAGTAAAGGTGAATACAGGTATATAGATGTGTATCTCTGTGTTCATTGATTCAGTGTGGTTGCATACAGTACACTTGGAAGTACCAGCTGCCAGAACTGTGATACCACTTGAATTGTTGCCACATTTATTAACCAAACCATCTGTCACTGTAAGATAAACTTGAGGATTTTTTTTTTCTGAAACAACAGAGAGCATCTGAAAATCAATAAACTGAGTATTCAGTGCAACAAACCCAACACAAATATCCTTGGGACAGGATCCTATTTGATATTACATAACAGAGGTCAAAACACAAAGTGAAAAAAAGAAATCTTCATCACTGCTGCCCACAGAATCATTTCCAAAGTTAAAAGCATTTCAAGCAATTGAAGGTGAGAAAATAGAACCTTTGTCAAAGAGTGCTATTGTCACCCTCATCATTGTCAGGATTTGGGATCAAGTAGAATCAAATCTCAGAAACTGAAAATACTGAATGACAGTATCTGGTACACCAATTACTGTGACTCATGCTGTACATCTCATGTCTTTATTGAAGGAAAATCACTTTTCTATCAAGCTTTTCCAGGACTCTCAGCACGTTTATGCCTCTTTCAGGTGTTTGCAAAGTTAATAAAAGATATCCATAATCACTGGGTACAGCATTCAGGAATCTCCCCAAACAATGAAAAAACAGTGATAGAAAAGAGTAATAGTGTAGTCCTCCAAACACTATTTAGTGCCGTATTATTTCACTACCTTAAACTTCCTCGGTACCATGATGATGGTGAAGAAAATATCTAAAAATCAATATCACATCTCTTCTGGATTTCTTAATAGCATATGCTTAATTTAAAGCTGCTAAATGACCTGAGTGTTTAAAATTACTTTGTGACTGGAAGAGTTTCGGAGATGTTCTTGATTGCACTGCAAAACAGTTAATCAGAAGGCCTAGACCAAGAGCAGAAGTGGAAGATTTTCTGATTATCCAGTAGTCTGCTGAAATCTTCAATGAATCATAACTGTAACTCATTTGAACAGCTTTGCTGCTATGTTCAGTAGGTAAATGAACTCTACTGTTTTCTAAATGAACATTCACAACAGGGTAGAAGACCTGGAAATGGCCTTCTCCAGTTGAAAGAGGGAGCCTGCTCCTTATTTCTCCCTTTTAACTGTACTGGAAAAAAGTTAAACTCTTCAGGAAGTTACAAGTAGCACATGGAAAAACAGTCTTCTGATATGTGAGATTTCCCTCATGAACTATGTAAACCAACACCAAAAAGAAAACCTGTAGTCAGCAAGAACTTCATCAGTGATTGTGAATGCTGAATTTTAATGACAAAATTTGTCTTTCTATTCATCATCGTTAATTCTTGGTATGATTGTGACAGCAATTTTCATTTTTAATCTTTGATATTAAAAATTTAGGAGAG
Source organism: Bambusicola thoracicus (assembly GCA_002909625.1). NCBI lineage: Eukaryota > Metazoa > Chordata > Aves > Galliformes > Phasianidae > Bambusicola > Bambusicola thoracicus. The sequence goes on along the minus strand of PPHD01004695.1, from coordinate 24,281 downwards.
AAAGGTGAAAGAAAAGTTTCATACATAGGAACAGTAGCCAGTAATTTAAACAATTAGCAAAATTAGGAGTTAGGTTTAACCTTTTCTTTGTACAAAAAGGGGTTTTCTGAATTGTCTGTTCTCAGTGGTTTCAGATTACTGAATGAAATAACTTCTAAGTTGTTCAGACCCAATAAAGGTCATTTCAGGTTTCATATGTAAGTCTGCAGTCAGTCACTGACATACATTTCTACATAGCCATTCACTCTTAAACATTTTTCTTGCTCCTAGCTCTGTCAATACTCTTGGTCTTTCTATTGTTTGTATCTTGCCTCTCCATCTTGAAAAATCAAGGAGGTAGTCCCTCTTCATTCCCTTTTGTATTATGTTGAAGTGCTGAGATGCTACACTCTCGTCTTTTAGAAGGCTCGTCTTGGTTCTAAACAGGTACTATGAATACACTATTCCTGGAATTCGATTCATCCAGTAGGATTCATTAGCTATCCAGCAGCAGAATAAAAGGACATTCATTCTTAAATCAGAAAATACCGTATCATCTTCAACTTTGTCTGTGCTAGGAGAATGACACTGCAGTCAGTGGTGCCCTTTTTATTAAATAATGTGTATGTGAGAATAAAAGGTATGAAAAAAGGGGAGATAGACTTATGGATTTAAATCTGTTGTTATCATAATAGCAGACACTGAGATACTCCATGAACCAGTATCATAACCAAGGCTCAAGAAAAAGCAAAAATCTCCATTTATTATATTCATGTATATTTATCTCTAAAAATGAAGACTTTACAGAGTTGCGTGCTCTTTTCAAAGTTAGGGAAAGGGTCTTTGCCATACTTCTTTAAGAATTAGGAAATATCAGATGTGTTCTTTAGAAGCAAACTGTGAAGCATCATGTTGTTTGGACCATTCTTTTTCTCGCTTCCTGCAGACAGCTAGATGCACCATTCAGAACTTCTCTACAGATTTTCTTTTGAGGGTCTCAAAGCAGATTTAAGAAAATGCTGAACAATACAAGTGACCCGTAGAGCTTATGCCAGATGTGTCATCATATGCATCTGTACGCATTCCCTCTCTACTTTGTGTCCCCAGTACTTCTACCTTGCACAGAAAAAAATATTTAGACATTTCATCCAATAGGTGCAGTAGTTTTCAGGTGCAGATGTTATTCATTTTTATATGTGAACATTTGTCACCTTTGAATTATTCTCTGTAGCTTGTCTTTGTCAGCACTTGGAAGCTCAGGAGCTCTGAAATAATGGATTCTTCAGCTGAAATGACATTGGCCTATGCTCAAGTTTCTGTGCTGCTTCTTGCATTATGAACTTCGCAAATGTCTATCAGGAAAACCTCTTAATTCTCTAAGACTTAAAATAAGACTCTAGCCTAGTGACACCAAGAGTCCTTGTGTTCTGAAAATAATAACAACAGGAATTAGTAAGTGCTACACTGAAGGAGACCATACATGTGGAATAGGTCAGAGACAAAACATCTAAACAAGACTGACTGAGAACTGATCCTCAGATACAAAGACTCTGAAATGTCGAGATTGTTTGGTGGCTAAGAAGGTGCTTACTACACCTATTTACAGCTTCTGCATGCAATGCCTGCACAGATGACATTATAAAAAGGTTTTGATTAATGATTAGGAAATTAATAATGATAAGCAAAGTATCGTGGCTATCATTAGTGATATTCTTGTGTAATGTCTTCCTAAATAATGCTTTATTGCACAATCTCCTTATGTAACACTGCATACATTGCAGTGACATATATTTCAGTAATTAGAATGGGAAAATAACCTCCTTGCTTTCCCACTTTTATTGTTTGCAAATCCTTAGATTCTTGTTTGATATTCAGTGACTATACTCTGAAGCATTATGTTTAATGAGTGCTTCTTTCTTCAGTGATAACTTTCAAACTCAAGAAGAGTTAAGTGTCCCTAAAGCTCATAAATAAAACTTTCTAGAAGGAGTGAAGAAGTAATTGTTTTGGCAACCACATCTTGGCTGTAAAATATTGGAAACTATTCCAAATCCCAATGAAGTTGGTGGAAATATTTTCACTCTGAGTTTAAGATGAAGCAAATTAAAAGCTGTCAGACTCAAATTCTCTCCCTAGTATCAGTAATGTTTAATATCTGTTCACTAGAAACTACCTCTGTTTCTCTCTTCTCTGTACTTTCTTCCAGGTGTTGCTATGAGCACATGCTGTGTTTCCTCCCTCTAGTCCTGAAATGTTAACAGATTTCTACACAATACGTGCTTTGACTCCAGGAGACTACAAGAGATGCAGGGAACCAAGAGAACTTTGCATTTTTGAATTACATTAAGGTTAATTCTCATTAATTATATTAAATTTCCAAAATATTCCTTAGTCCTATTACTGTGGCTAAAAAATTCAACTTTTATTATTTTTTTTATACTAGATTTCTTTACCTGACCATGTTTTATTGTCTCATCTGCACATGAAGAGATTATTCCCTAATGGGGCTCCATTGTTGGAAACCAGAGATTAGTTTTCATTGTAGTAACATAAGCAGGGAAACACACTAGGGATTTTTTTTTTCATAATGATCATATATTCCATTGTATATGTTCACAGCACTTTGTTAATAATATGTTTAGACACAAGTAAGTTAGCGGAACTAGTTTTTAATGTAATTAATATATTAAAGTATTTTGATCATCAGCTTTGCTGCTGAGACACTCATCCTTTCTAAATGGCAGAAATGAGAGATGGGCCACAGATGCAAAATTCTGTTATGTTTCCCAATTTCTACAGTAATTCTTGCCTCATAGAAATGTCTGGATTTTCTCCCTTCTGTCAGGGGTAGAATCCTTATTTTTCCATGCAATATTAGGGATTCGGCATTTTTCTCTTAGAAGTCTTTCAGAAGAGAGTCTGACTGGCACTGACAATTTCATAAGAAAAACAAATGTATATATTTATGTGTACCATGGTTATTGTGTTTTGTTTTGACTTGCCATGGAGTTTTGCTTAACTGGCAGATCTTTCTTCTCCACTGATGATTCCATAAAATCGAGTGAGCTATGTCTACATCTTGAAATCTTAAGTTTAAAAAAAAGAAATTGAAATAAAAAATTAATTTTAATTATTTCAGAGTAAAATAAAACTTAAAATCAAATACTGCATGAAATGAGGAGTGGAAGCTCAGATTGCTCTTTTCACAGATAGCTTTTTTACTTGCATCAAGTAGGTAAGCAAAAATGAAGCAGATTCAGAAATCTCTTCACTACTAATGAGGACAGTTTCATGATAAAGTTTTGATATTATTTTTCACTGTTATACTGAAGTGAGAAATGTTGCATATTTTCAAGTGACTCTACCAGCTTTTTGAATGGACCACAAGTACAAACACTATCTTTGTAATTATCTATGTCCAGCTGCATATATCATGTTGTATCACAAATAAAGTTTTGCTAAGAAGTGGGAAGATAAATTCACTCATTCTGCATGTTTCCATATTTTTAGGGCTTTCTGGTTTATTTTTTGGAGAGCCATTTGGAAAACTGACTTTAAATTGTAATTCTTTGACTGGTTGCTTCATACTTCCAACCTGTATCTAATCACTTTCTTTATCTACACTCTATTTCTCCCCTGCTCTTGTTCTTTCTCTCCTCATTCTCACCCTCTTTCTCTCTCAGTGGTCAGCACTTAGTGGTGCAGTTGTGTTCCTTCCTCTTCTTTCAGGTTATGGGCAGATGCCCAGCATGTAGGTCAATACAAAAATAATTAAACTTTATGACTGTGGCTACAGGTTCTTCTTGCTGTTGATGGCAACCTCACTGCATCTGCAGTGACTGTGCCCTGCCTGATGCTGTCAGCTCCTGTCCTACCCATTCAATGGATGAGTACTGGAGGAAAGAGATATGTATGGAGATTACAAGAGGGTTTGTGGAAAGGATTTGAGTAAGGAGTATAGTTTTACCTTGTCTGTTCTGAGATTTCACAAAACCCTGGTGTAAGCCAGAGTCGTCCTTGTCAGGCAGGGATTACTGTCACATGTGCTAGGTTGAGAAAGGGATAAAATGCAGAAGATGTTAAACTATGATTCTGAAAAGAAATTAATTTGAAACTTTGTATAGTACTATTAAATCACCAGTGTAATAAGAAATGAAGCAAATCATTACCATTTACACTTGTTTCAGCTCTATCATTAATCTTTATTCAAACATTTACTAACTCAGTGGTTAATTTACTCATTTACTAAATTGAGTTTTTCTTATCAGAGTAAGAAGTAAAGTACGTATCTTGAGTAAAGATAAATTTCTTCTAGCAGCATGCTGAAAGGAGGCTGGGTCTTTTCACAAAATGTTGACTTGTGACATTTGTCATAAGGAAGCTTTACAGGAAAATGAACAATTGCATGAGGTGGCACAGATCTTTCTAACAAGCTGGCAAACTTTGGGAAAACACTGGGAACAATTTTAAACTGGAGCTGTGATAATGAATAGTAGGATTTGCTCTGAGGTTCTTAGGAGATTAACTGGTAATTAAGAGTATGACATTGCAAGAGTGAGTTTGAATAAAACTTTACAACCCTCTAGTTCCTGTAAGTTTGGCTTCTTGGTCAAAAAATAATGCTTATGATACATGACCCTTATGTCAGATGTTTAATGTTTTCAAATATAATATAACTCATGTTTTATTAACAAACTTCATTTTAAAAGAATAAACAATCAAACAATAACCTGGGACCTCAATACTGCACCATTTTTTTTTTTTTTTGCAATCTTTTGAGGTCCATATATGAGCTCCCAACAGAGCCATTCAGTCTTTGACAGGCGGATGTATATCCAGCCCAGAATAGTCTTGGAACTAGCAAGCTACTGAAATACATGCCACATTAAGCAGAACATTTCAGAGAGAAGGTGAGCAGAAGGCTTTCTGTTGCAGAATAATTTCTCGGAATGTTTCAAAGAAAAAGGTAAGTTTGAAAAACCTGAAAAAACATGGTCTTAAATCAATAACTTGGTTTTTCAGGATCCAGGAGACAAGGAAATCACTGACATTTATGGAGAAAAGAAGGATTGGTGTTTTGTGATTTTCTGTTCTATACCTACAGCTTTTCTTTGATATTCAGGCAGCATCCTGACAAGTGGAGGCTCTGTATGTAGCCAGAATGACCAACTTTCTGCTTCCTGTTCTGGTCATAGCTAGCTCTACTTTAATGATAATTTTGAATACTCACAGTGTCAAATTGTTTCAAGTTGTTTTTTCTCTGACCCATTTAATTTTGCCTTCAGGAAATGTTAGGTCTGCCTGCTAAAAGTAAGGCCACATTTCAGCAAGATTTATACACCCTGAAATGAGGAAAAACATCCCCAAATCCTGCATTATTTCACATTGTTGTGTGGGTTTAATTAATATTAATGGGTGCAACAGGAATATAGAAGGTTCCACATAAACATGAGAAAAAACTGCTTTCCAGTAAGGGTAACACAGCACTGGAACAGGATGTCCAGAGAGGTTGTGGGGTCTTCTTCTCTGAAGACATTCAAAACCCACCTGGCCAAGTTCCTGGGTGACCTAATCTAGGTGTTTCTGCTCTGGTAGGGGGATTGGACTAGATGATCTTTCAAGGTCCCTTCCAAACCCTGACATTCTGTGATTCTGTGATTCCATGGTTTGGCACAAATGCAAAATATTAATACCCTCAGCATTTACTGAATGTCTGTGGTTATTGTTGTTATCTTCAGGTTCTTAACTTTGCTAACTGATACTGAACATTTCTTATTGCTAACAGAGGGACAATTTTAAGGCTACTTTGAAGGAGAATGGGTAACAATCCTGGATCTTCAGTGTAATGACAGAAGAAAACAATTCCTGAAAATACTATCCTATGTATATTGACATGTGTGTTCATTGCTATAATAATTTTTACATTCCTCCTTTTGCAAATCCATTTTAGAATTACACTAGAAACCTAAAACCTCTTAATTCCTCATGTATTGAGTGGATATATATAAAATATTAGAAAACAGCTGCATCTGTATGGGAGGCTGTGAATGCATAGACTCTGCTGGCTAAAGAAAGAGTATCTCAGTAATTAGAGAATGGTTTCTGCTTGTGGTCTTCTTCAGCGTTTGTGGCTGTTTACCCTTAGTTTCTGCATGACATCCCAGACTATCTTAATTAATCTTTATGGTGATATTAAAGAGTCAGATTTGCAATGGCAGTCACAAATGACGTTGATTTTTTAAAAGGGCAGAGTTTCAATTTAATCCTGCTCCTAATGATATCAGGGATTTTTGGAATCCCACCTAAATCTTTCATAAAACGTGAAATTCAGATTTTGAAGTCTTTTTTTTTCTTTCTTTTCTTTTCATGTCACAATAGACCTTTTGAAAGTGTGGGAAGAAAACTGTACCCATAAGAAAAGAGAGCCTACAAAAATCTGTCTTGTAATGATGGTGTCAAAAAAGAATTTCAAAAACTCGCTGCATAATGAGAAGAGAAATAATACGAATGTGATTTAAAATGAAAGTTGAACATTAAAGCAAAACAATGTTACATTGACCTTCACTGTATAGTTCTTAGAGGCATGGCACCATGGCCATTGGTTAGGTTTTGGCAGCAGCACAATCACTTTGGTCTGAGTTAATCAAGGCAAAGAAGCACTTTATTCCCACTAATTGAACAGTTTCCTCCCGTGGGCACAACATAAGTCAGTAGATTTGCAACCATTACAGAGGGATAACTTAGCTTAATAAAAGCTAACAAATGTTTTCACTGAAGTGCCAGGCAGTTCAGTGCTTGATTCTCTTTATTGCAAAGGTTACGAGCTAGTGAGATCAGGTTAAGCTATTTTGACTGGTTAGGCAGGGAAGCCAGGATGATACTATAAGGTAATGTCACAAAAAATGTAAGTACAAGGAACAGATTAGTGCTTGGCACAAATTTCTACATGAGTGCGTTAATCACATCAAGGGACACTTCCACTCTTAATGGCATTATAATGAGGAAAAGTCTAGTATTCAAATAACTTCAGCAATTGATAGTACTTGTGGAGAATTTTTAATGCAATGCCAATGCAACATTAATTGCTGGAAATGCATATGTACAGTAGTCAATTGAGGTTTGATTTTTCTGGTTTCTAATTTTGTTAGCTACAAAATTTTTGACTATGATAGTAAGAAAGGCCAGAAATCAATATGTTCTTCAAGACTAGTTAAAAATATATATCTCACTAGTATACCTTGTCTTGCTGCTGCAAGTTTTACTGGGTAATGAAAAGATTTTGCTTTAGCATTGTACTGGTTTTGCTGCTTTGCTGACTTGGATGAAGCCTGATTTTTCACACAGTGATCTCCAACTTTCACATGCTAATAGGATGCTTTGAGCAACATCACTTGTTATCTTTACAGTCAGCCTAAGGGATCACATACTTCTGGAAAGAGGAATGTACAAGCAACATCAGAGGATCCTGTGGGCAAAAAAACTGCTTGCAAGTCATAGCTTGGGAATTTCAAATCTAAATCAGGCAACCATATTAATGTGATGTTGAATCACTACTCTGAATTAATGTAGTCCTGTGATACCACTGTGTGAATCTTTCTTTATTGCAGAGGTAAAGATGTTAAAATAGTCTGTAACACTCTTTTCATTTGTAAAACAAGTTAAAATACCCACAAAATTTTAATTAGAAGTGACTTTTTACTGAAAATTCTGGGGCAAAACTGGCTAGCTAATCTGAAAAACAGCTTCATTTGGTTTAAACTATTTGACTTAGTCTGTCAAGAGTTAATCATCAGCGAAGACCTAGTGCTGAATATGCTATAAAAATACTGTTCTCTTGCCATGTAAATGAGGGAAGAGTACTTTGTCTGGGAATGTCAATAAAGTTTAGTGAAAACTTGAAATTCTTCAGTCACCATTTGGCAGGTAACAAATTGGTTTTTTGTTTGTTTGTTTTTCTTTTGTACAACAATGTGAATTCTTATGCATTTTGACATATATCAAAAGCAGCAGGTATTTAGTACAAATAGATATTTTACTCTGCATCAGAACTGAATGCATTTGTAAAGCCAGCCTCATTATGCCTAGAGACTAGACTGAGATTAGATACAGTGCAGTATCTTTGCTCAATTCAAACCAGAGCTAATAGAGAAACCCTAAGGTTGGTTTAAGCAAAGACCATGAGTGAAGTGTCATAATTCCCCATTAAGACCAAAGAAGTAAATGTTTGATCATCACACGTTCTTTCTTTAATATTCATAAACATCATGTTATGAAAAACCCCAAGATGGCTAACAGATGTAAAAGGTGCCAAAAGGTGCCATTTTGGGAAAAATCTGCATAAGGCTCTTTCTTAAATCTGTCTCTTATAACTCAAAGCAGTTAATGAATGAATATTTCCCAAGACATAATGCTTTATGCCCTTGATTAAATACCTATTACAGCAACTTGTGGCATTGCTAGGATCTCAGTTTCCCAGTTATCTCACAAGTATTTTATAAAATTGCTCAGTATGACAAACTCCTTCTTAAATTATCACTCTTGAATAATATCAGAACATCCTTTTTTTCTTTCTTTCTTTCTTTCTTCTTTTTCTTTTCTTGCTTTGTGATTACCCACGGAACAGCCAGATTGCTGGATATCTATGGGTATGTCTTTAGACACTCTCTTATTTCATGATATTTAGAACTGAGAAAAAATGTTTACAATAAGACTGCGCAATGCAGTCATCTGTGATAACAGGTGACTGAATTAAAAACATCCCTCACTTAGCTTATATTTTGATGTTCTGTTGCCTGCTAGAGCTTAAATTAGGATTCTCCATATGAACAGTACATACGAAACACTGGATAGAGAACTTCTATCTGGAATACAGGGACTGGATTCCTTTGCATGGGAAATGCATAGGGAGGAAGGTTGAATGACTGGTTTGTGCTCTACTATTGAGTGTGGAAACAGCTGAGATATGCACAGTGGATGTGAAACTGAGATACATTATTGGCAACAGTGACCAGAAAAAGAATAGATAGAGCCTTCCCTGCTCTTCCCTTACTTTGTAATAAAAAGAAACACATGGAACTAAGTGCTGTTTGAACAGCTTTGAAGACACAGAAGTTGAAAACAAACTGAAAAACTTCATGCATATTAAGTGTAAAACAAGTTTGACCTAGCCAACTCAGAGTATGTAAAGATGAGATTCTTAAGAAAATCTTACTCTTGTAAATCCTAAAAAACTCACTGAGAAATTGTCAGATGTTTTTATTAAGGATTAAATAGATGAAGTTTTAAAATATTGCTTGAATGCAAAATAATTCGTGTCTAATTTACTTGGAAATATTTACTTTAGAAATAATTATTTTAAAATTGTATATTGCTAGAAACAATCGTGAAACTGTTTTGTTTTGTTTTCGCAGTGAATAGAGGTTTTTAGACATATTGAAGAATTGAAAATATTGGGTAGTTGGATGTCTCTAAAAACCAGTACTAGCAGTATTATGAAGTTGTTCCACCTGATGTCTGACCAAGATATCTTTTAGGGGAATTGTTGTTTGCTAACCATGGATATATTTCTTTCAATCCACAAACCTTTGTGAATGATTTCTTTCAACACAAAATGGTATTTATACAATTTTTGTCATTTTTAGCACAGGAAATTGGAGATGGATCTACCTTCTGCCTCACCACAGAGGGGTGTGCTACAGCTGAGGTTGAAGGCACATGGGGTAGACATGAATGAGGGCAGAATGAAAAGGAATTTTCTCTGCCTCCCCATGATGTAAACAAATGTAGGTTTGTGATGTCTTTAACACTGTTGAGCAAGAACATTTCTCAATTGCCAAAATAGCACAAAAATGAAAAGGATTTGCCACTGACACAACACTGACACAAACACAAAATGTTAGTTTTCTAACTAACATTTTCCCATTGTGCAAACAGTTTTACAGCCTATCTTTCTCAGTAAGTGTTGCATAGGGGAAGCTTTCTTGAATGAGAAATCACAGCAGTGCAGCATTACTTATGGGCTTGTTTGTACTCTACACGTGCTACATAAAGAAAAATACTACTGTTCCTGTCACAATATGCAGTTGTATTTTTAATAATGTGCATAACTCCCAATGTAAAGTCCAGAAACAGATATTCTTCATCTCTTTTCCAATCTGAAACTTCATAGACTTTGCATTTACCTTTGAAACACAGCTTCCCTCAAGTTTAAAAAGAGTGAAGTATATTTACTGTGCAACTTACTGTTCTTAAAAACATGCATGACATTTCTTCTGACAGCTTGTATACCTGTCTTCTCTGAGTAATTCTTCATAAAAAAGAATGTATCACAACTTTGTTAGTAGAATAATTATTCAAGATCAAATATTTTCTTCAGTCAAGCATTGTTCAATGGAAACATGAAACTAAGTCTCATTTTTTAACAGCTTGGACTGTAGAAAGACCCTGAAATGCTATAATGGCAATGGTAAAATACCTTTTAAGAGGCCAACATTGTTTATTTTGAAAGGAATGTAGAGTAGCATCCCTGGGAGCACTGTGTTATGAGTCAGTGTGTCTGGGCAGTTTTTTCAGTAGTTTAGTGTTCAGTGGTTTATAACCAAGCAATGCTATGTTGCAGGCAATTCCAGTCTTTATTTTTGTTTTTGTCACGTTTGCATTTCCCTCCAAAGTTGTATCCATCAAAGATGCTGACAAGAAGCATTAATCAATGTTTATCAGAAAGGACGTGGTTATGGTTCTGATATGGAGCTTGGAGTAGCTGTATCATGGGAGGCACGGGAGGTGACTCTAGTTAACATTTATAGCTAACAACACAGAAGAGAGACACCCAAGAAGTAACACCTGCACTAGCTGTCTTTGGAGGCACCGAGAGTTCTCTAAAATGGACTGACTGTTCCAGTAAACAAAAGTAAGTTCCATGTGCCTCTTCATTTTTCTGCGGAAAAATACATTAGGGTATTTGAACAGCAAATGATGTAGTGATAGGAAGCACCTGATAATTTTCCTTCAACAAAACAGGAAGATAACAAGGTGACATTCAGACTTAATGGCTTGTGCCATTAGATTTGTGGAGTGCTAGCATTTTCAAATTCCATTATTCCCAGTAAACAAAGAGGTATAAAAATTACTTGAAATAGATGTTGTATATATTCTTCCTACAGATCTACAGCAGTTTCAAGAGAAATCAGTGATTTATCAGATTATCAATAATTTATAAGATTATACAATTATAAGATTATCAATACTTTGTACGCTGCTTTCTGGCTGTGATTGTTTGAATTTCTGATTTTTTTGTTTGAGATATTAACCTGTATCTGTTTGATTACTTGCTTCAACATAGCAAAAATGTTGTGAGGTGAAGGATAAAAAATGAGCATTTCCTTGCATGATATTTATTTGCTTTAGTTTAATATATATGGGTACGTATATACTCATTTCCCATTTTCCAGTAATTCCGTTTTTGAAATCTCATATCAGCCTGTATGGATAAAAACTTGATGAAACTGGATGATCTCAGATTATTTTCTACAAAGATCTTTCTGAGACTGAAGATGGGAGTTGCATGCAGTGTTGCTAAAAACTAACTGTATTGTCAAGTAAGGGCAGCCAGAGCCCAGAGTTTTGCATACAAAAAAAAAAAAAAAAAAAAAAAAAAAAAAAAAAAAAAAAA
>PPHD01004695.1:0-12488 GCA_002909625.1 Bambusicola thoracicus | reverse complement strand
AAAAAAAAAAAAAAAAAAAAAAAAAAAAAAAGTGCCAGAATAATATCTGAGAATCTTCAGCTCCTTTTTCTGATGCATTATTTTATGTGCAAGCCCGTGGCTCTGGTGTCATGACTCAGTCTGTTGTATGCAGCGCCACAAACAGCTCTCCCCTGGACTTAGTCCACAGCTCTTCACATACACTTGCAAAACAATGACAAAAGCAGACTAGTTCATCTTTCCTTTTACTTCATATTCTTTTTCTTTTTTAATATGATAGTTTTTTAGGATGTTTCCATGGAGTTCAGTACAATGACCAGAGAAATGGCAGACATTTCCCCCAACGTGTTCTTGCCTCACTTATGTCTTTCACTCAACCACATTCTGAAGCTTAGCAATGAACTGGGGGCATAATTCTTAACCTCCTTAGCTAGTGAACCACTTGCATGTTTTATGCAACACAAGCATCTAACGCAACTATCTTTCTGTCACTATAATTTACTGGACATTCTGTTTGGCAATGCAAATATTCACAGCTAGTTTGGAAAGGTGTTAAATATTTCCTAGACAATATTAGAAGGCAGAAAGAATTTAAGTGGATGTGTCTTCCTAAAGTACGGACAATTATCAGTGTCATTCTTGACGTGGCTGAAATGACGATAGACTAATTTACGTGGAGAGTCTGCTCCATATGCTGACAATTTTGAAAACTTCAGCATCACTGTGGAAAAATTGGTGAATGAAGATTCCTTCCATTTTATGTCGGTACAGATATACTACTAAATATTAGACAGACTAAATCAACGTTTTCTAACAAAAAAATAGTGTCTTCGATTTTCTAAATCCTTATTAAAGTAAATATTCAGGATCTGCTCTGTGAGGAAATCACCAAGATGGAAGGTTAAAGTTTTAATGCTAGTATTCTGTATTTTAATGGAAACATGACAGTTATTCCTATAAAATATTCCCTTAGAAAACAACTGATACTGCAGTCAATATAGCTGTGACTACAGTGCCAACAGTTTGACAGCTGCCTATTTTATCTATGCACACTGACTTCATGCATATACTGACTGTACTCAGGTTTGTAATGAAGCTTGACATGGACAAACTATTTCCAAGTATCAACTGCTAGAGTTCTCAAAACTTCGCTTCCTACTAGACTGAATACTAAGACTTGTCTGCAGTTTTGGAGATGGAGACTTTTATCATGGTTAAGACAAAAGACACAAAAGCTCTTGCAGACTTGTGTCAGATCTCTGGCACAGACTCGTGATTTGTTTCCACTTTGGGCAGTTATATCTTTCCTCTATACAGGTGCTGGCTGGTTTTGCAAAACTTATAATGGTGTGTGACATGGCAGCAGGCAAATAGAATGCCTGATTATGGAAATCCATCTTGCAAAAAGAAATGGGAAAACAAGTAGATTTGGGTCCTGAAACTGCTTGCTCAAGGATTTTTGTTACGTAGATCATAATATGTTGCTTCAATCCACAGTTTACCTTCTAACTTGAGTTGAAAGTTTGAGTTATATTTGACACAACAATGTATATGTAACAAATGCTAAAAATAGTACAAGAATATAGTGAGTATTGTAAGATACTGAGTTTTTTAAAGACTGACATCAATATGAAGAGATAGGTACAATTATTCTCTCACTGAATTTCCTGCTAACTGCTAACTTAAGCTGTAAACCCTTAGAGTGATGCAAACCGATTTAGTAATGCCGCTCTCACTTAACACTAATAGGACATTTACAGATAATTTCCTGTGCACCAGCTGGAAAATCTGCCACTTAATATAATCTAAACATGTATTTATAGCTTAATTATTATCTGCCATTAGACAAAATGCAATATTACATAGTTCTGTAAATCTTATATGATATTCTGTAATAATATGTAATTGCTATTCTTGGGGGAAAAAAAACCAAAAAACATTCAAAATGTTTTGATATTGGATCATTAGAATTAAGATAAACCTGGACAGGTTATGTTTATATAATTCATAAAAAAAGTAACAACAACAAAAACAAAGGAAACATGTAAGGAATACATGGCTTTCAAGTTAGGAAAACATTTTTTTGGAAATTGATAAGCAATTCTCAAGCATATACTGAATTTGAACACACTGGACTCATATAAAACATAAGGAACATATAGAACTGTTACACTCCTGGTTTAAGTAGTGGAAGAGAACAGGCCTGTGTCTGGGACATCAGACCATCCCTGATGTTTAAAAATAAATCTATTCAAGTGATGAAAATACATCATCCCTACTTTTAATGATGTTCAGAGGCTTTCGTGAGTGATCACTGAATTACAAAAAGCAGAAAGTTTCACAGCTGCATTAAAAGAACAGGAGCGTTGTTTTTTTTTCTCTGTCTTCTCCAGGGTATGCTTGATCAACCAAAGTCAAAGGAAGGAAAGGGAAAATTGCAAACTCATGAAGTGGCCTTCAGGATTGAAAAGGTAAAAGATAAAATGTTAAACTACTGAGGCTGTGTTTAAGACTATAAAAGCTTGTAAATTACTTAGAGGAAAGTCAGTATACAAGAATTCCCAGTTATTGTGCAGTGGTTACATTTGATGCAGTATATTGGCTTTCAGAATATTTTCACACCAGAGGAAACAAGGTAATGCTCAACTTGAGAAATGATTGAGAAACTGTGGGCCTGTTATATTGCATACTACTGTTGATAAGAAATGGCAGTTGCTATGAGCTGGTAGACGTTGCTAAAGATGAGAATAATTTAAACAGGCTGAACTTTCTGTTGCTTAAAGAAATATGAAGATTTCTGCAAGTCAGGAAAGAAATGACTTTCCAAATGTCATGTGGCATGACTACTAGTGTCAGGAATAGCAAATTAATCTGGTATCCGCCTAGTAAAAACATTAGAAGAACAGATATGCTAAAAGAACCAAGGAATTGACAATGAGAAGCACACCTTCTAAGACTGATGGAGCCAAAGTTATGCAATGAATATGATTAATACAGCTGATTAAATTTCTTCTTCTGTACTTAAACATATTATACCATAAGTCCTTATTATGACAGCAAGAAAAGTGTTTAATTAGATGAGTGATTGTTCTCTGTATTTTAATAAGTATAATACTGAGGTAACATCCTCAATGATCTATGTTGCTTAAGTCTGGTCATATACTTTCATTTGTGTTTGTTAAGATTATTTAAATATGTTGATTTCTTTTCAGATTTGAACAAATACCTTTTATATTTTGGGTTAATTACTTTTATTTTTAATCACAACTTTTATATCTCCTACTTATTTAGTCACAAAAGACCAACCCAAATCCTTCTTACCTGTTCTTGAGGCTCTTTGTGTTTAATTTTCACAAAGTGATGCGTCAGAACGGTAATATTCTTCTCAGTCACAGACATTTTGAATGCATTTTCTAGACATTCTTTATAATGTCTAAAAAACTGGAAAAAAATATATAAACCAAAACTTTAATGACTATTTCCCATTCCTGAAGAAATAGATATCTACTGCCTCTTATAAATCAGTTCTACCTGAAATAAGGAGACCCTATATATGATGACTCAAACCTAAATGTTTTTCCAGTCCAACATTTAATTCCTTATGGCTTATAGCATCCTTCAATGGGGAGAACTATAGTGTTTTAATATTTATAATACAAAAAATTTTATTTATTATTACTTTTAAGTTCTAACAGGAACTGTTACTGAAATCAGACCTTATTTGCCTTGGTTCAGCTGCACTATTCTGCATTTCAGTTTTCTGTATCATTTACTTTGGCAATGAAAGATTTACACATAGAATCATACCTCAGTAAAGAAATGTATGAAGCAAAAATACAACCACAAGAGTCCTCAAATACTGAGTTCTGGTGTTCATAACGGACCAACATGTAGAGCTGGGGGTCTATTTGAAAACCTTTCTCTCAGAAGTTATCACTTCCTTTCCTTTCTTGGAAGTATTTACAGATGCGAATTATCTTAGAATTCAGGATGCTACTGGATCTGATGCTGTTTCCTGGTACTCTTCTGTAAGATCAGCATGAATTTAAGAATCTAAAGAAATATATTTAAAACAACCTCTGAGTCTAGTGTCTGGTTATTTTCTAAGACGCTTATCCCAGTTTGGGGAGACATTCTGAATTACAATATCTTCCTCCTTTTTTGTTTGTTTGTTTGTGTGTATGTGTGTGTGTAAATCTAGTTGCATTTGAGGGTGACTGTGATTTGTGCAGCTGAATATATCTGTCTCAGTCTTAATGAAAACACAGCTGATGATATAATGAGGAAATAATATGCAATAAAAATGGACCTAGGGAGTTTCTTACAGCTTCTACAGTAGATGGGGGTAGAGGAGGCTAAGAAGTCTGCCATAGTTAGGTCACCAAACAAAGGCAATTTTAAAATATTGCTTTGATCCCTACAGTTTACCTGACTTTAGCTTTTCTTAGGAGGTTGCAATGAGGGATGGAGAGAAAAAGTTTATTACAAATATGAGTAATTAGAGTGCCATCTGCTTGAGGGACATAAACTTACAATATAGCACAGACAGTTAATATACCTCAAAACAGTTAAAGCTGTATGCCTGCAAAAGAGGTTGCTACTGTTTTTCTGGCAGAACACTGACTTCTAGTAATTTATCTTAACATTCTATTTATATAAGAGCTGCAACCTTAAGCATACAAGGTTAATGAAGGTTGATCTGACTGCCCTTTTTACTTCCTGTGCTTTGCACAGCACTGAAAAGGTGGCAGATTGCTAATCAGGAATT
The DNA here is from genome assembly GCA_002909625.1 of Bambusicola thoracicus. Lineage (NCBI taxonomy): Eukaryota > Metazoa > Chordata > Aves > Galliformes > Phasianidae > Bambusicola > Bambusicola thoracicus. The sequence continues at coordinate 7,741 of PPHD01004695.1, read as the reverse complement.
CTTGACACTTTGTCCAAACTTAGAGGTGAGAAACCTCTGTTTCAATGAAATGATAATTACATGTAATTGCAGCCACGGACTCTTTAACTACGAGTCACAATTAAACCATTCATCTTTTCTGCACATCTTCCTTGCAAAATGAGACAACAATGTACTAAGTAGCATGTCATTACTCACAGGATAATTTCCTGTGTCATAGTTTTAGCTATGACACTGCATCAGTAGATTAAGTGAAGCCACAGATGGCAATAGTTCACAGTGACACTGTCTTTACATGTTTATGTACTAGATAGGATACTAGTCTTTTATTATTATTATTATTATTATTATTATTATTATTGTTATTATAGCAAGATTTCTTGTCCTTTTTATCATGTGTTTTATATTCATACATGGTACTGAGGTAGTATTTTGCACTTGGAGCTCAAGCTTCTCGATGCAGATCATATCCACTGAGCATACTTCTTTCTAAGTTTTTAGAAGACTCTTACATTACTAGAAGACCATGTTTCTTAAGCAGGTGCTAGCTATTCTGAACCAGTGCAGTGCTGATGTGTTGTGAATTCTGATACTTAAGCAACTGAGTAACTGGAAAAGCAGTCAAAATATCTTCAGTGTCTGAATCACTGCAAAAAACAACAACAACAACAACAACAAAAACACAGAGAAATTACCCACATTACATTCTTTGAGTCTGGTCACTGCATGGAAGATGCTGCTGGCTGTTTCAGGCACAAGAATATGGGAATCTGGACTGTGGCATGTAAATGGGTGTGCTGGATCCAGCTGGGATGGAGTTCATTCTTCTCATAGCAGCCCATATTGCACTGTGCTTTGGATTTGTGCCTAAAGTAGTATTGACAGTTCCTCAGTGTTTTAGCTGTTGCTGAGCAATGTTTGTACAACTTCGAGATTTAATTATTTTTCTTTATTTTTCTTTTTTCCATTCTGCTGTGCCAGTGAGTAGACTGGAGTCCACAAGACACAGAGAAGGGACACAGCCAGGGCAGCTGACCCAAACCGACCAAAGGGACAATCCTATTGTATAACTTTGTTTTTGGCCAGAAAATCTAAGGAAAAGGAGAAGAAAAGGGAGGACAACTTGTTCTGGATACCATCTCCAAACAATTGGAAGAGAAGAACGTTATCAGGAGTAGTCAGCATGGATTCTCCAAGGAAAAATCATGCTTGATCAACTAGTAACCTTCTACAACATCATCACTGGCTTGGTAGAAGTAGGGAGAGCAAAGGAAGTTGTGCACCTGGACTTTAGCAAGTTTTTTGACACCATCTCCCAAAGCATCCTTGTTAAAAATTTAGAAAAATGTGGGATAGATGAGTGGATGGTGAGGTGGATTGAGAATTGGCTAGCAGGTAGAGCTCAGAGGGCTGTCATCAGTGGTGTAGAGTCTGGTTGGAGACCTGTAACTAGCAGTGTTCCCCAGGGGTCTGTGCTGGGTCTGGTCTTGTTTAACATGTTCATCAATGACCTGGATTAAGAGACAGGGCCCACCCTCAGCAAATTTGCTAATTATACAAAGCTGGGAGGGAGTGGCTGACACAACTGAAGGCTGTGCTTGCTTCAGTAAGAACTGGACAAACTGGAGAGTTGGGCAGGGAGGAACCTGATGAGATTTAAAAAGAGCAAGCATAGAGTCTTGCACCTAGGGAGGAGAAACTACATGCATCACTACAGGTTAGGGGATAACCTGCTGGAGAAGGACCTGGGTATTCTGGTGGACAACAGGTTGGCCATGAGCCAGCAGTGTACCCTGGGGTGCGTTAAAAAGAGCGTGGCCAGCACGTTGTGGGAGGTGACCCTCCTCTACTCTGCCCTGCTGAGACCACATATAGACTACTGCATCCAGTTCTAGGATCCCCAGTTCAAAAAAGACAGGGATCTCCTAGAAGAAGGCCACTAAGATGATTAAGGGCCCTTTCCCCTATGAGGAAAGGCTAAGTAACCTGGGTCTGTTCAGCCTGGGGAAAAGAAGACTGGAGAGGATCTGAAAAATGTCTATAAATATCTAAAAGGAGGTAGAAGGCAAACGAATGAGGCTGGGCTCTTTTCAGTGGCATATAGTGGTAGGAAAAGGAGCAATGGCCTAAAACTTGAACATAGGAAGTTCCACGCTAACATGCTGTAGTGGAAATGCTAAGTCATGGCCTGAACCAGTGATTGAGAACGTGGTGGGAAGGCAGGGGCAACCCAGGGGAACTCAGGTGCTAAAGCCAGTATCCACCCAATCCCGAATCTTATTTAAGGGTTGGCAGTGGGAGCAAGGGTATCTTGCTGGAGATCCCTGCATACTGGAGGTCTTCTAAGGGTAAGCAGATTTTTTTCTTTGTATTTGTGTCTATGGCTGCTGCATATGAGCTTACCTTTACTTGCTGTAGCCTAGGACTTTGCTGCTACACTGTCGTTGCTGAGTTTTCCATCGTGTTGCACATGTGGAAGAACTTCTTTATAGTAAGGATGACTGAGCACTGGCACAAGCTGCCCAGAGAGGTTGTGGAGTCTCCTTCTATGGAGATACTCCAGATCCCTCTGGATGACTACCTGTGTGACCTGTTGTAGGGAAACTACTTTTGAGGGGAGTTGGACTCAATGATGTCTTGAGGTCCCTTCTGACCTCTGCAATTCTGTGGTTCTGACATTTCTAGTTGTAACACTTATCCTTTCAAAGTAACTGTTACATGTGCTGAGGCTCTGCATTCCAGGATAAGTGTGAAACAGTGAGTGAGTTATTTAATTTGCTTTGCTTACACATTCGGCATTGCTTCACCAATTTATCTAAACCTACGTGCTTTTAGCTTCTGCTCTTCTGGTTCTCCCATTGCCCTGTGGGGGAGTTAAATAAGGGACAGGTTGAAGTTTTATCTGCTGATTGAGGTAAGCATGTTTACTTGATCTTTTTTATCACAGACTATTTTGTAATTATTATAAATTAAGATACTGGGTTTTTTTAGAAGTTCAATATTTTTGTTTGTCCAAGCCTTCATCTCTTCAGCCATGCAAGAGATTTCTCCAAGACTCATTAGAACACAGTTTGTTGTATTTACTAAAAGCCATGATGCTCTAGGTGAAAAGGAAAATGGCAAATTAAATCCAGAAGTCACCCAATTATTTAAATTAGTGTAAACCTATCAGGATTTTTTTTTTTTTTCAAAATTGAAAGAACCTAGCAAGAGCATTTAACTTGGTAGAGGAAAACAAAAGTAAAAGTCATGAAGATTAGATGTGCATTGGAAGTTAAAAAAAATTTAAAAAATAAAATAAAAAATTACCTGTAGCTATCTGGAGAAGGACATGCTCATCAGTATGAGTAGTTCCATGGGAACATTTGCTTTAAGCATAACACCTCTTTATTTCCAGTTTTCAATTCATGAGAATTGCTGTCATTAAAACAGGATTTTTTTTTAACCTTTTTCACAAATGTAAAATGAAAAGTAGGAAAGTGTCTTGTTGGAATAGTTTTTTGTTGTTCATTTGTCATCATCTGTGATGCCCTGTGCACTTGCCAAAAATTCAGTAGAAGATCTATCCTCCAAAGAGTCGTTCAGAATCTAAGGACAAACAGACAAAGGTTACAGGAAACAGATATTGGCTAAAACAGATCAATAGGTAGTGAGAAAACTGGTCTGTTTAACATATAGATGTTCAAGTCACTTAAGATGGGATTGGCATACACAAGAACTTTGCATCATGGGGCTTTTTTTTTTTTTCTTAAAAGAAGGTCAATATCTCTGTAGTGTCTCCAATGGTATTTCAAGATGTTCTCATTTGCAAATGACATTTTGCTGTTGCCAGAATACTTGTATTTTCTCCTTGATACCTTTGCTTTCCTTACCAGCTTGACAGCTTCCTCGGCACCTAAATACTGATTATGTATGTGCTATGAAAGGGCTTCTGTTTCTATTTAGACTGCAGAAAAAAGATCTTAAAAAGAGGAATTAAAAAATAAAAAAATCAATATTGCTGGTGAAATAATAATGACATAATATTTCTTACTTGAAAATAATCTTAAGATCAGGATGAATTAATTTGGTGTTACTTTTATCTGCTTTCTGTCCTAGCACGTAAAGACTTTAGGTTGGTTACTTTAAAACCACACATTTCCACTTCTCCCTGGTGACCTCTATGTGTGTGGTTTGTTGCAACTCAAAGCCCACCATGGAAGATACATTTCTCAATTTGTGCAGTATATCCTACTAAGCATTGACGACTTACTGCTGTTATAAAACAAACAAGGTCAGTAATATGAAAACTGTACCCAAGAATTGATTATATATTCTCCATTGTTATTATAAACTTCTATTATTATTGCTTCTCAGTCAAATGTTTAACCTATATAAGCAATATCCTGTACTTACATAAACATAAGGAGGGAAGTCTCAAAATCTTGACGTACTTATTATAATATTTTCTCCTCCTGGGAAAAGTCATTTATTCTGGGGAGGCTGGGAGATGTATTATATTTTTTTTAAATATCTCATATACTATGAATTTCCCTTTAAGATGCCCTTCTCCACAAAGCTGTCAGTATATCTCATTCTCCAAGGAGTAATTAACTTTCACACCTATTTGCTGTATGCATGTGTGCCACATGTTTGCGAAACAGGCAGCAGAATAACAGCTGTGGGCAGTACAGAGAAAACTCCTTCCTACATAACATTAAATGCATTTGGTGGCAGCTCATCGTGTATTCTGACAACAAAGTAATACCTTGTGATGAAAATGGGGTATATGGGTCATCTGAGTCCCACTATTTATATGTCTAGACTTTGTACCTAGTAATACTCTTTTTCTTCTAAGTGCTTGTAAAATTGATTTTGAATATGTTTATGCTTACAGCCTTTGTGGCTGTTGTTGGCGGACCATTTCACATACTAATCACCATCTGTGCCGAGATGTTTCCTAAATGCCTTTCATGGTTAGTCCTTTCCCAGCTTCAGTTTGTTGTCTAACTTACAGTCTGCATTATCTCACTGAACACCCAATCAGCACCAGCCCTTCTCAGTTCTGCTCTTTCAGCACTTACCGGAGCCACACTGGAGTCTCTTTCTGTTAAATTCAAATTTATCAGATATAAATGAACTTTTCTTAATCTATTTAATATTAACATCTAAATTTTTCTCTCATTCATGCAGTTTCTCCTGTGTTACAAAGGATACTTCATAGAAGTCTAAGTGGAGAAATTAAAAAGGAATGGTTGTTTCACTATATTTGACTTCATTATCTACTTGTTATTATCTACTGATTAATGTTCTTCACTCAATTTAGTAGATGCCAGAATTTAAGAACCTGACTGCTGAATACTACAAGAGCACAGGTGAAATTTTTGTACTGTCTCAGAAAATCATTTAAAAATTAAAAATACAAATTAAAAATTAAATTTATTTATTTTGGGGCCTTTTGCATGAAGATTTTGGTATGAAATTTTAAGAGGAGATGATAGTCAAATTTCTTCTTAATATGGAGCAGGAATTAACATTTTGCTTGTAGGCAAGTATCTTTATCAAATTTAAGCACTTGATCTGTCTCCAATTTATATTCTCATTTTGCTCTTGATTTCTCTGTGCAGCATGTTTCATGGCATGTCTTCATATGAATTACTGCTGCTTCTTCTTCATACTTTTTACACATTACCTTTTAACTCTGTTCTTCATTTTTCTTGGGCGTGTATTTCATTCAGTCTTTCATTCAGTACCAGGAATATGTTTCCACTTTCTTACAGCTGAAAATACTCCATCAACTTTCACCTTTGGGCAAGAGTTCTCTAAAAAGAGTACTGATGTTTTAGTGTTACCCTGGCATATAGGAACCAGTCAATTGACTTCATCTAGTACTTTCTATGTGTAGATCCAGCTGAATGTTACTACTTTTGGTTTCTTTTCAGATTTAAGAACATAAATATTATGGTCAGGAAAATAACATCTTATGCAACTGCGACTGTAGGTATTTGATCAAGAATACTGGAGACATTGACATGAGTACCAGTACAACAGAGGCCAAAAAGGCACTCTCAGAACTAAAGCTCTCCAGAACTGACTGAGATCTACAAAGAGAGAACAGGAGAGGTTTGTTGTTGTTTCATAGAATCCATTCAAAAGTAGGAAATATTTCATACAAATCTAAGAGCTTTTTGGTTACTGAACCACACAACGATTATGAAGGGAAAACAAACCACCAGAAACATTCCACCACTGAAACAAACCAAGCAAAGTAAATAAATAAATCCAAACAAACAAAAAGACATACAGTACAGTGGTTCCTTTCTATCTAAGCTGAGAAAATGTTTTTCTTTTTTTCTGATGGCAAATGTATTGATCATTTTATCACTGAGTATTAGTGTCAGCAAAACTATTGCATGATGACAAATTTTCCAAATTTATGTAGACAGAATCCAGAACAAGTCAGAGGATAAAACAAATTCTCCTTTCCTCTGTTAAACATACGTGTGATTTTTCAGTATACTATTCACCCTTATTTATGTTGCTATGTTACTGCTCAGTTACTACTGAAAAAAATCACCTTTTGAATTTTTAAATCGTGACTAGATCTTAATTTTACATGGAGACAAAGGCAAGTTTTTCACTTATTCTTACATTGTGAACTTAAACTACGAATGTTAAGCTTGTTTTTTTTCTTGCACGCTAAAGAACTTTTATATTAAGAATAATTTGTTTTTCGCTTTCTAAACATGATGCATACAAATATGTGGCAAGTGGCACAAAAATCCTTGAGTAAAATACCTTTAAGTTAAATTGGACTTAGTATACCAGAGTGGCTTTATTCTTATTAAGCTTAGTATAAGATGCAAGTACTAAGTGTTCCTTTGCAATAAACTCCAAGATCTCCAGAGGTCAAGAATAACCTTATTTTTTAAATGAAAGAAAGCAGAATGACTTTTTAATTTTTGAAACTTCAGAATGTGTTTATGTAATTGTAGTTTCCATACAAGTGTTTACATAGAATTTTCTCACTGAAATCACATGAATGTTTCTTGCCCTTGATCTCATTTTAGCAGTGGAGTATATTATTCCTTAAAGTTTCATTTTTTTTTTTTCCCCACAACTATTCTATTGACTGTCACTCTAATATTGAAAACGCTTACTCAAACTATAGTGATTTAGACTGAAATCTATGCTCTGTCCAAATTAAAAAACAGATCTGAATGAGGGGATCCCATACCTACAGAAGGTCACATCCATGGCATTCTTAGAGTTGGTGTCCCTGGTTCTTTTTTGTTCTGTTTTTGTTTTGACCATTATATCATCAAAGTTGTTATCAACTGAACAAATGGATCAGAAAGGTCATTAGAAACATCCCTTAATTATCCTGACTTTGCATGTACTTCCTAAGTTGCTCAATCTACTTTTCAGCTATTTTCTTCAGATTTTCTCTTAAGATAACTAATTTCTAGCACCATTAATCAAGTCAGATCACCTAAAATAGTGCTAATAATGTCCCTTGAGTCCAATCTCAACTGACATCCAGTAGACCCAGTAATTTTCTCGGGAGTCCCTGTCTGTGTTGTGTACTTCAGGTTCTTATTTCTCAGAAAGAATCTATGTCTATGATAATATTTTAACATCCTCCTCCTGGCACCAAAATTTTGTGATTTATAGCTGGAGAAAATGAACAACAACAACAAAAACAAACAAACAAAAAACTGGTATTTTTCTTTTTCTGAAGGTGACTTGAAGTCAGACAGCATTTCTCTGCCCACATTTAGTT
>PPHD01004694.1:0-28001 GCA_002909625.1 Bambusicola thoracicus | reverse complement strand
TACGCGTGCTATTCTTTACAGCCAAAAAAGAAAAAGATTTTTTTTTTCAGATAAATTTCTGAATCAAAAATCAGCAAAGACTCCTAATAAAAAATTATATGCAAACCTCCACAGCGTACTGAGTTTCAATCAGCCCCATCATGTGAAGACCCCTGCTTTAAAACGCAAAGTCAAATGCAAAAACAATGATTGCGACCAGAGTACAAAGCTCAGCCTGCTGGTCTGCACGGCGTCCCACAGACAGCTGGAAAGCCTGGCATCACCTCCACACAGCTCTACCAGTTCAAGTGCTGTGTGTAGGAAGCGGAGGAACACCGCAAGGAAACCCAGCTCAGTAAAAATTCAGCGTTTCCCAGATTTGAAGTCATTTCTTCAAGTGTAAAAGGAGGACTGCTTAACTAGAGAAGCAAAGCCAACACCCCATCCCAAAGCGTGAACAGTGTGCAAGACCAGAAATCTTTACCCACACAGATTATCTCCTGCGTTATCATTCACACTTGTTTCTTAATGTTTTCAATATTCCATTTTAATTATTATTCTTTAATTGTTTTGTTTTTTTTTTTCAGTTGGTACTCCTGAAGGGCCAGGTTGGTGCAGGACTCAGATCCACAACCTGGAGACCATTCTCACCCCACAAGATTTGGATTAATTTGGATACAGCTTTGACAAACATTAAATCTCTTCTTTAATGACGTTCCTCAAACAAAACAGTTAGCAAAATATCTGAATTTCCTTGTATAATGTCACATTTTAATGTAAACATCAAATCATGTACCAAAAGTTTTACTGGAAAAAAAAATTAAAGCGGCACAATCCTTGATACCACCGGAGAAGGGGGAGGAAAAAGCCAGATTACAAACATTTACACATGCATAATGGAAAGAAATGAAACAAACAAACGAAATCTTTTACTAAATTCACGCCATTTCTTTTTTAAAATAGTTATTAAATCTACTAAGCACCAACAGACCTAAAAATTTCTTTTCAGCTTCATGATTCGTTTAAAAAACCTATCAAATTAACTCGTCAAACAAGCCTATATTACCAGCTTGTCCAAAAATAAAATGTCGTTTTTTTGGGTTTTTGGTTTTCTTTCTTTTTTTTTTTTTGTTGTTGTTTTTTTGTTGTTGTTGCTGTTCTATTTTTGTTTTTCAGTATACCAATACTTTTTAGCTGAACGTTTCCAAACAATGGCATTGGTGTCTGCAAAGAATGCCTTTACTTTACCCTACAGTGAATGGAAAATACAATACCACATCATACAGAATCTAAAACTATAAAAGTCTGAGAATGCAGCATCCCTTCACAAAAAAGCTGATAAAACTGAAAGTATTTAGAAGATGCTGCATCTTTATTAAAAAAAATTAAATGAATTTAAGCAGAAATAACATACATTTTTACATTAACTGGCCATTTCTGGTACAGAAATCCAGCATAGTATGCTAATGTTATTGAATAAATGTAAATGCTACTTACAATCTTTTTAAATACAATTTAGACAAACTTTTTTTTTCCTTTTTCTTTTTTTTTCTTTTTTTTTTTCTCTTTTTCTTTTTTCCTTTTTTTTTTTCCTTTTGAAGTTTTACAGGTAAGCTCTCAGCTGCTAGTTTAATGCAACAAACACATCATTAACAGTACACAAATTAAAAAATAAGGTGTGTTTTCCTACAGAAAAGCTTCCAAAAACAAACAAAAAAAAACCAACGACCCACATCAAAAAATGCAAAATAATGGAATACAATTTAAAAAAAAATTAGTTGCAAGTCTAGCAGCAAAGCAATTAGGTGAGGATATATTTACTAATATAAACAAAGGGAATATTTGCAACTACAGGTGAAGCCCCAACTATCTTAGACCTACCGACACAAATAAAAATTAAGTTCTCTCTAAAAAAAATAATCTGATTATTTAAAATAGGAGTAAAAGCCATTGCTACCTGATGAACTACCTAGGCTAAGTTCCTGAAACAAAGACAAAGGGTCACTATTCTTTTTTGTCTGCTCAGGAGGAGGTTTGGGCTTCGGCGGAGCCCGCAGAGCACTTGCGTAGGACATGACAGGCTTGCTCCCACCAGCGTTCTGCTGGCTGGTGCTGTTGGATTCCATGATCTGCTTGTTGGGCATGAGAGGTGGGAACTGGCCGAGATGCTGCAGCACACTGTAGTTGAAGGAATTGGAGAGCTGTATGTTTTCAGCCTTCAGGTGCTCCTCTGGGGGCTTGACTGTTTTCAGCGGAGCTGGGAAAGGAGAAAGCAGAGTCTGTCAAGTGAATAGCAGACCTCAGAAATCCACTCCCAGGAAGCTCAAAGGTGCACAGATGGATACAGAAACCACCTCTGTTGGTAACCTTCCCTCCAACCAATTTTCTGTTTAGTCCCTCTTTGTCCAAGCAAATTTCTTCCTAAGTTACCTAGCTGTGCTCCCAGCTACTGGCCCTTGTATGGCCTCGTCAGCAATGCTAATTAGACTGACATCATTGAAATATTCTCCATGCACACATACCGACAGAGTTGGTAACACTGAACCTGCAGTTCTGCACAGATGGAAGGTAAGCTGCGTCAGAATGGGATATACCCTAATTTAGACACTTCATCCACTGAGACAACACAAAGAGCACTTTATTTTTCTTGATTTACACCATAAAAGGCTCAAATTACAATCTGCAGCACCACATATAATGCATCCTCAAGCAGCAGCTCGGCCTCTTGAATGCCACCCAACTTAATGATATTTTTGTCTAAATGCATTTCCACTGATTGATACGCTCTTGCTCCACATTTAACAACTTCTGTACTACAAGAAAAAACAGTTCTTTAAACCATAGGTATGAAACTGCCTTCAAGTGCATTTCCTGAATCTCAATGAAGCATCTTAATTTTGTCAGGGGAATTCTGCTGTCTTACAGAGCTAGAGAAACTAAACTGAAATGCAGGTATTTATTACAGATAAAATAGCTCAGCAGTTGAGGAACTGATATACTCCGTAATTATTTACATCTTTAAATTCATAATGTTATTTTGAAGTGCAGACACAAGAATGTCTGATCAAATGAGTACAAAATCAGAAGTATACAGTTCTGCCTCTCATTGGAAGGGTTGTGCTCAGCCTTTTGTTTTTGATGAAGTACTCAAAAATACCTTAGAAGAATAATGGGGAACATAAGCAAAACATTTTTACTAAGGTTGCTATGACTCAAAACAAAACTACAAAAAAACATCAAATAAACAACAGTATATCCACAGAACAACAACATACCCATAGAACACCAGCAAAATATCCCCTCAGATAAGCAGTAAGAGAAGAAAACCAACAAGTATGGCCAGAGGTGAAAATGAGGCATGGGAGAGACGAAAATATGGAAAACAAACCAAAACCAAACCATATATTGAACAAGAACTTAAATCCCTTTCTTCCTATCAAGAGAAAGAATCCGCAAATCTAGCTCTCAAACTGCAATTTCGAGAAGTGCCTGCTTATAACAACACCAAGCGATTCATAGCAGCTCTCTCTGCACTCTCCATAAATCCAAGCCGATATAACTCAATAGCTGAGCCACAGCCATTTCTGATGCACAGGGAATATAAGTCCTTGAACTGTCTGGTGTCACAGGTGCTCACTCCCAGGCAGTGAATACAGACACAGGACCAGTTCATAGCTTCTCATTCTTGTAGATTTTTTATCTCATGGATATAAAAACAACAGTAACCAGAAACACTGAAGTTACTAGTCATTAACTTTTAGCACTACAAAGCCCATTTGGCCTCTAAATATTATCATCATAGAGAGCTGCAAATGCAGAAAAGCATAGCATTCATAAAAATGGGAGATTTGTTTCCATGAACTGTTAAATACAGGGTTAGGGCCAGGACAACACTGTACATGCTTGTATCTACCAAACAGAAATCATGCTTAACCAGAACAGAGAACACATTTATAGAAAGGCAGGTACTCATCAAAACTTGTCCCTTTACTTTAGCATTTATTACTGGACAGCAAACATGCAGGTAAGCCACTTTATAGGTATTTCCTCTGAGGATTTTACTTGTTATCATGCTCTTCATCTGTACATTAAAGCAACAAAAGGTGGTATCAACAGATCCCAACATAATCAGGCTAGGGTTCCTGAGCTCTTCCTATCAGTGACCCAAAAGTCTACAGAACAACACCAGAAACGGACACCACCCTTGATGATACGTAATATCATGCATTCAGTTCTTTAATTATCCATTAGAAGTATGAAGAGCCTGAAGGATGTGCCCCGAGTTTGAATCTTTGAACTTAGCACAAAAGAACTTAACCTAAATAGTCTACTTAATGGAGTGGAGAGAGAAGTAAAGATTGAGTCTGTACCTACCTAACAACTCCCGGTGTGGAACTGCTCTGTTGGCTCCATTGCATGGAATGTTTGGGTATGGGGCAGATGAGGAGGAGTTTACCCACAACTCAGGTGATGAATAGTTGAAGGATGACTGATTACTGTGGTCCTGAAGCTCTTTACACTGACCAAGACTGTCTTGAGGAGTGCTTAATTCTTCAGAACAAGCCTGGACTGAACTAGAGGAAATTCTTCTTTGGTACAACGGCCTGCCTGGTCCTCTTGGTTCATACTACAAAGACAAGAGACAAAAACAATAAGAGATGACCCTTTGGTCCTTTTATTCAACTTTATGTAGCAAATACCATTTTTCCTTTCATTCTTTTTTCCATTCCATGTCTTAAAAGAAAAAAAAAAACTTATTTAGGAAAAAAAAAACTAGTGCATTTCAAATATGTTGTATAATATATGTTGCATGTAGGTACAAAGAGGATGTACTTTAACCACACAAAACAGATGGAGGATGTGTAAAGTGCTTTAACTGAGACTCCTTCTTTTCCTTTTTAATTTTTTTTTTTTTTTTAAATCAACCCTTATATCTTACACTCCTACACAGGAAATGTGTCAGAGTGATGAGAAAGACACTCAGCATTTACACAAGATATAAAGGAAGCACAAAAACATATGAGAGCAAGAGAAAATTCAATTCCAAGGCCAAGAGTTGAAAAAAACGCAGATGTACACTTGATTGCATGTACATGCACGCAGAATGAAGGCTCTGGACAAAAGCATGACTTCAAGAAAAATAATACAAAGAACTGAATTTTATCTGAAACCACAGAAATTACTTGCTTCCAAAAATCCCCTCAATCACATAAGTAGAAATGGGAGAATCTCCATTAACGCGTTGGCTTCAAGATTCAAGACCCACCAGGCTTTCTCAGGACTCAAAGTAAGGCAAATGCATTATAGTTTATTTAAAAACAAACAAACAAACAACAACAACAAAAAAAAAACAACCACAGCATTTGCTTCCTTCTGCCCTGTACTAACAAGAGCACAAATAACAGAAAAATCATGGAAGCACTCAGTAAAGTCAAAAAATGACTTGCTTGCAATACATCAATTCGTTGTACCACCTACAAAACCAGAAAAACTAATGCACTCCTATCACAACTACTAAACTACAATAGATCAAGGAAGCAACATTCAGATATCCTATAAGTAGAAACAAAATTTTAAATTTATAGCCTGGAATAAATCCCAAAGCCCTTCCTTTTATTAAGTTTAATAGTCAATTTCATATTTTTGGTAAGTGATTGGGAAGTTATCAAAGTGCAGAGGCTGGAAGTTGTCTGGCAGCAAAAGACCTGGCAGTGCTGGTCAGCACTTGGCTGAACATGAACCAACCTCAATGATTCCACGATTCTATTCCCTCTGATATGTTCAAACATGGCTTAACTATACACATGAAAAGCCTTCAAGCCCTCCTGAACACTGTACAAGCAAGTCCTGTCTTGTAACACCTTCACAACATTTTGCATTTCTGTCACATATGTTCAAAGGAAGAAGAAATGAGAAAGAAATAAGAAATAAAATGAATTTGCTCTGATTACATAAAGACTCAATCTATTTGTCTTCAGATAGCAGGAGCTGTCACAAACTCTGTAGGAATATTTAATAGTTTACTGCTGAAGAGCCATTGTTCTTATGTCCCGCTGTACTGATGGCATTAAACGCTGTCACAAAGTATTAGATTTTATACAAGGTGATATAGCTTAATGGACTGAGACAAAGAATTTCTAAATGCCTATAAATCCAAATCTTACTACAGCTCTAGCTAGGCCTGAGGACTGCATTAACCTCTGTGGATCTGCAGAAGACAAAAATTTGTAAAATGCACCAAAATTCAATTTTATTTATTTTTCTCAGGCACATCAATGGTAAGATCTTTTCTACTTCCAGAAATCAAAAGGCAATGAAATACAGGCTACATGGCTAACACAGTAATGTATTGCAGAACACTTAACTTTATATAAAAATATTTGATCACACACAGTTGGTCCAAGATTATCTGAGAATATAAATTCTGCCCTTCCTTTAATGCAGCCAAGCTCCAGCACTCCCTATCTGTGTACCATACACCCCTTAGCACTCTGGATTCTAACAGGGTTTAAAAATCTCTGTTCAAACACAATCTGTCCTAACTGTTTGTGCTCACAGTCTCCAATCACATAACACCACCTCCACGAGAGTGCGGAACCAATAAGACTGACAGGGACAGACACAGTTTTTGGTAGCAGGCCTGTGCTGTACCCAGATTAGTGCTACACAGCTGGATACCTCTGCACTGATATCCAACACCAAGTCCCCAGTACACAGAACGGCTTTAGACAGAATTAATTCAGGTCAGGTGGGATTTATTAAATCAAGCTTTCTACCATGTTTATTAAAAAAAAAGTACAGTTTCTGGTCTCAAATTAGTGTGTGAAAGCACACACGTTGAATTTAGCAGTAAGCCAACTGGCTAGCTGATCCACACTGACCTTCCATGGGTTTTCACCTGAGGTGTGGTTCATTTGCACTCCAGACAAATAACTGTAGGTAACTGAGCAACAACTGCAAAAAAATACAACAAAACCCCCCCCAAAACTCTCTCTCTCTCTCTCTCTTTGGTAACCTTCAAAAAGCCCAAGACCTCCCATTAAGCAGAGAAAACTTTATACCTGCAGTGAGGAGAACCACAAGTACACAAAGGGTAAACAGAAGACTTGAAGAAAACTCGACCTCAAAGAAATCCCTGGTGTGAAGCTTTTAAAACATGAGGTATTTCTTGCATTCATGACCATTTCAAAATATAACTTGATATTAAAATGACACAACAATTGCATAAGCAGACAAAAACGCCTACCTCTTCTAAGCTGTGGAGCGAAGAAGCAGATACTGCTCGAGATGTGAGTGGATGAAATGGCTCCTGACCGACTGCATGCTGATGATTCTGTATTTGTATAAAAGGGTTCTGTTGTGACCTATGGGGCAATGGAGGTATACCATAATGAAAGCCCTGCCCCATTAGGTGATTCTGCTGTAGGTTAGCATAAGTCCACGATCCATCAGGTTGCAGGTATTTCAAGGGAGATGGGGTTATGTGTTCAGATGGCATTGAGAAAGGGGGATTGTATATTTGGGGTAAATGCTGCTGAAATGCTGGGTTACTGGGGATTTCAATGTCTCTGTTGTTTTCAGTGAAGTTAGGAAAGTGACCACTGTGATTAGAGTTGCAGGAAGGAGAAGGGAGTGCTGGTGGGCTTCTGGGCTGAACTTGTCTATATTGCAACAGTCTTGACTGAGGGGGTGGCATTTCAGCTAAGTCCCGACTTTCACTTTGATCACGGTGTGACAGTTCTCTGAGCAAATCCTGGAATCTGTATTGACAGAATAAATGTATCAAGAAAAGGTGTTTTTCTAAAATCCCACTCTTTGAGACTGAGAAAACTCAAAGCACAAAACACCGGATTTAAATACACTCATCTTTGAGCTGACCCTAACTTCAAAAGATATGACTGTGAGCAATCAGAAATTAGGCACACGAGGATTAACTGGATGAAATACCCACCTGAAGCATCTCAAAGTTTTAATAACTCTTGAGATTCCCTTTTCAGTCAAAAGAATCAAGTTTTTGTTATCTCTTAGGAGACAACCAAAGTAAGGATTTCCTGCTTTATTATACAAAAGTCTTCACACAGAGGAAAATTTTAACTCTATAAGAGGTAAAAACCACAACAGCTGGGGATTTCCCTCACTTGCACATTTCCAAATTCTTCAAAAGGTGGGGAATATACAATTCAGCGCTTTACAGAGTCAGGTAAGAGAGCTTTTACAGGATTTACCATGGCTATAACAAACCAGATGGAAAATAAACCATAGTGGGAGATGACAGTAAACAGAGGCAATTTAAATATCTGGCCTTTACAATATGTGATTAAAGCTGGCGGCCACAGAAACTATTTTTTTTTTTTTTTACTTATGTTCAACAGCTTTCTTTCTTGCCCCCTAACGCTGCATCTCAAGAATAAGCATATTTTTTTTAATCCTCTTTAAAAGCAAAGGCTTTTTAAAAAGGAAGAGAAGTTTGGATTTGATTGGGGAGAAGAGTTGTGGGCAGGGGTTTGGTTTTTTCAAGCACAGAAGTCCAAGATTTTTAAGACTAATTCAATCTGAAGAATTTGCAACTTAGCATGCCTTAACTACACTCAGATACCACTTGTAAAAGCACAAGGGTCTTACCCTCTTGCCATGCTTACTCTATAAATACAACACTGAGATAGATACTCCATAAATGTATTTTCTTCACTACAGTTTTAGTGACAAATAAAAAAAAAGCACTACAGCTTCATTACAACCCAATAAACAGAATAAAGCATAACATATAACAAAAGCATAGATGCAAGTAAGCCTGCCAACTATTTTAACCTTCATAATAACAGCAGCAAAATGCAATACCTTTTAGTGCCTTGTACCAGATCACAGTGTTACAGATAGGTGCCTACTGCTCAATTTTATACAAGCTCTGATGACTCAGTAAACAAATACCTTGAATATGTTGCCTCTGTTTCATCTTCTGTATTACTGGCAAGTTTCCAGTTTGCCCTAACTTGCTGCTGTTGATGCAATCCAATTGGTTGCTGAGGAAGATGTGGTAGATGAGGATGGTGATGGTGTTGATATGGAATTGTGCCTTGACTGAGATAGGCATTATGTTCATTCCATTGCTGTAACCTGGCTTGTTGCTGCTGCCTTATTGTTTCCAAAGCTACATTTCCATGCATACGATCTATAAAAATAGTTTTAAAAAAAAATTTATCTAATGCCCCCCTTTTATTTTTTTTTTTTTTTAAGAGAAAAAAGATTTTTATGTCAGGAAAAAAATACTTTTTATACAGCATATTTCAAGGCCTATTGTCAACTAACTGCAATGCAGTGTATAACCTGGTTATTTAAATTATACGGAAAATCATATAAACATGAATCTTCTAATAAAGGGCTGAATATTCAAACATGCCTTAAGCAGCAAATTATGCTCAATGACATTACTTATGGAAACTAACCCAACAAGGACCCAATTCAGAGCAATATGCCTGGAAAGGTAAATAACTCCTTCATTTTCACTTCAATGTAGTTATAATTGAACACCGAATTTAAATAAAGAAAAGTCACCTACCTAAAGTGTCCCCTAGGGGCATTCCTGATGGATTCTCTTCAATGAAGTTGTTCAAATGGGTTGGCAGAACAGGGTTGTGCTGTGCAATGGGCCTCAAAGGATTACTGACTTCTTGTAACATAGGTGGGGGGTGTTGTTCTGAAATCACAGCATCTACAGCTGGAGAATGTGGTCGGTGGGGAATTGGGTTATTAAAAAAAGATTGGCTGGGGCCTGCCTGGTAAGCAGGGGAAAGCTGCGAAGGTTGTGGAGGCTGTTGGTTCAAATGATTATGCTGCTGAACTACCTGGCTTTGCTGTGGTGGTATTTGGTTTTGTTGTTCAGGCATATGATTTTGTTGTTGACTTAAAAGGTTTTGCTGCTGTTGCAGAGGATATGGCTGCCTTGGTATCTGGGACAGGTGCTGGAAGTGGCGATTGGGAACTGCGTACTGCGAGTGGGGTGGGGTGAGATGTAGATTCAGCTGCCTGGGGTTAAGATTATCTTTACGATGAAATTTAGCGTTAGGGTAAGAAACATTGGAACGTGACTCTGGGCTTCTAGTCTGAGAATTTGCATCTAAGTCAACCTAGAAAAAGAGAACAGAAAAACTCAGAAAATATACCTAATAAACAAAAGACAATGTCAGCAATGAATAAAGCCATTTAACAATGAATAAAGTCTATAAAACTTCTACAGTATGATGGGAGGGAAACACATTATACATCACAGAACTATTATTTTCCCTATTTAACAGCAAATATATTCTTAGTTACACAGCATATCTAGCCATCAATTTAATTCCTTGCTGTTCTCTAATGAATTTAAATTCTTTTTCTCTCTTGAAGGAAGAGAACTAATTCTACTGTCTAATTATTGAAAAATAAAAATATGAAGAGGTCAGAAAGAGATGGACTGCCTCTCTTCTCAAAAAAATGAGCAGAACAGCATCTAGAAACAAAGGGGCAATTGGAAGAGAAGATGGCCAACCAACCTGCTTAGATTCTACAGGTTTCTTCTCAGGTGTTCGAATTTTATTGATTTCAGGTCCAGCAGTGCCTTCACTTTTACCTAAAAACAATTAAGAAATGTACTAACTAGTTACAATGGAAGTTCGTTGTCCAGATGCAGAATGATTTAGAGTTATTAGTATTGCATTAACAGTATCATAGAAATGTAACACAATTTACCCGAATAAGTTTTCCTCTAATCTCTGTGCTTTCTTCATTAACCATCAATTAGCAGTTCTTCCAACTTAACTGATACTGATGTTATTTGCAGTTATCACTGGACTGCAGAACAGAAACAGATCTTCCCACCTCTTCTTTCTCCCCAACAAGTTCTGACTGTTTCCTCTTCCAAATGCCACAATATTTGAGTTATTCTATCTGTATTGACAAAACACTGTTTCCCTAACTCTGCATATTCCTCAGTTTCACTTAAAAGGCAGAAAGAAAGAAATCCTTTCCATAATACCCAACTAAAGTTACAAACTTACTCAAAACAAAACTAATTTACAATGGAATTTCAACAACTCACCATTTCGACTTTGCTCATGTTGCTCCTTGTCTGGATGCTGAAGTTGTTGCTGCTGTCCTATACTAACTGGTGAATGATGTCCCAAGCCATAAGGTATAGGAGACCCACGCCCATGTGCCTGTAACAGGTTCATATTATATGCCATAGCTGCTTGATGAGTAATGATTCGAGGGTCAACTGCAAACCTACCCTGATACCCCGTCCATGGTACCTATATAATTAAAAAAAAAAGCAACCTGTTAAGGTACATTAAAGGAAGTAATGTAACAAGCACATTTATATGACATCAGTAAAAAGCAGCTTTCCACACATCAGGTGGCCTGACACACTAACACACAGCTACAGGTAACACTGAAAGGGAGAGCAATAATGACAGTCTAGTGGCAAGGAGCAAAAAGTAAAGGTCTAAAGGACTATCCTTTGTACAAATTATTGTACTGAAATCCATTCCAGCTTCAGTGGTGCCAAGATTAAGACAGAAAAATTTGATGGACAAATTACATTTTAACAATTATTATATTCCATTTTTCTCACTGTAAGTATCAGGGGGTTCAGTAAAACAAAGCTCTTCCTCCTTGTAGCTGAAGAGAGATCGGGCTGTACTTCTAGGGTGGAACAGAGAGAGAGAATTCTTTAACCTGAGGACCTCCTTATGGTCCTTTAATAACCCAGTGTTGTAAAACTTGTAACACAGAATGAGTGGGCATACTGTACCTCCACACCCACAAGACACTCAGGGAAGTTAACCGGACTACTGGTAGAATCGACTATCCGCATGGAGGGCCACTCTATTCTACATGACATATCTTTGCAGACTGTCTTCCTACTTATTTGAAGTAAAATCCACTTCCTGAAAGTATGTAAAAAAGTCAGGAAACTTTACAAGATTTTAAATTTCATTCCGGTAAGGAATGCAAAGGATGGTAGCTCTGGATCAAATTAGTTCCATCTTGCCCTGTAGGGAATTTATTAAAAGAAGACAAATAGATATCTGAGTAAAAGGAGAGTGCTAGGAAAGTAATTACCAACACTCAGGCTGACAAGGTATCCTTTTACTGATGACAGAACACAACCGAACTCCCCATGTTTTTACATGAGATATGGAAACAGCCTTAAATTAAGTAAAGAGATCGTTCTATCTTACACGAACATAAAAGCATTTTACCTCAGATCTTAGTTAGTTTCAAGTGTAATGACTTCCAAGCAATTCTTTTTTTAAAATTTGTATTTGCCCTTGAAACGTGCACTTTGAACTTTAGCTGTGGGCTGCTGTTGCATCTGCACAATCTCGAATAATATCCAATAATTTTCTCTTCAAGAGCAGCTATCCTCATTAGTACCTCAGTCTTTCCACTTAATTATTTTAAAAGTCCATCCTCAGGGAAGGTGAGCTCAAAATACTTATTTCTAATACATTTCTTCTAGTTGGAAATACATGAAAATAGATTAAGCTTGAAACAATAAAAGAAAAAAATTCAAATTATCTTGGTTTGATATTAATACAATGTGAGCAAGCATGACAAAGATACAGCTGCTCGCCTTCTTGTTGCATTTAAGTTTATCCATCAAATGTAGGTTTTCAGTAAGCTAGGAAGAAGGCAAATTACTTGACCTAGTGAAGGTAAAAAAAAAAAATAAAAAAAAAAATCAATCTGCCAGTTGATTCAAAACTTGCATCTGAAATGAGAGCTCCTACAGCAAGTCCCTTCCACAGGGACCATCACCTACATTTCAGTACGAGACTCAAGTAGTCAACAGTGAAATGTATGCAAATACTTAGATTTCTGAATGGAACTAAACACATGCATGTGTGGGTTCCATACCCACCCTACAGATAATGCATGTGTTATGCAAGAACATCCTTTCTGCAGCCATTGTTCCTTCGTCCCCGTTTTCCTCCCAAAACATGCAGTTGTGAAGGTTAGAATTAAATCAGAGACTGCTTCTTTACGTTGCACAAGCTTTGGTAGACTAGTTTTAGATGCAATGCAAAATTCCATATGAAGCATAGCTCAAGAGACCTGATTACAGATCTTCACTATGCTCTCAAATGCTATGAGGAAAGGGGACTGTAGAGGAAACGAGTTCACTGTGAGGTTCTGGAAGGGGAAAATGTCCCAGTATGCTTATTTTTCTTATCACTACGCTTCAGACAGCTTGCACTGCAGACATCCAAAACAGGCAATTTAAACAGTATGGAGCTTGCTCTGAATTGCCCACATCTCTCCAATGATTAAGAACTGGACTAGGCAATTAATTCACATGCAGGTATCTCAAGTCAGATGAGAGATCCCACTGGTGTGTCTGTCAGTAGCTGAAAAAAATAAGCCAAATTACATTAACATGAAATCGCTTTTAGGTTGTCTGGAGTTATTTGTGGGAACAGCAGTTTTAAGTCCTCTGTTTTGGGTGGTCCTCTGCACAGCCACTCCTGCGAGTCAGCTAAGGACATGTATTTGAGGTGAAGTGCTGGAACATGCAGCAAAACATTCAGTAACTGATATTCAATAACTTGATTTATTATATGTAAAATAAATGGCGTGGAGGAAAAAATAAAGGAAATGAGTTCTTACAGGCAAAGGCACAGACATGACCATGTTTCCTCCATAGACAGCAGGTACGTATAGAATACTTGTCCCAGTGTGTGGATCTATCCTTTGAACAGGACTTGGAGATTTCCCCAGGTTGGGGTGAGGTCCCAGAGGAGGAGGGGGAGGAGTATATGCTCGGATAGGATTTCCTATTAGAACAGAAGGATTGGGCTGAACTGGAAAAAAAAAGAAAAAAAGAAAAAGAGATACATGTATACACACTAAAAAGAACATGACGTTTAACTATTTCTTTCTTTTCTTCATACTAATAGCAACTCTCTTGTTAAAGCACATGGGCAACACCAACAGCATAGGACCGACACACCGAGAAAAAGTATTAATCAATCATATATTAAACCCTGTAACCCATTCCAGACATCTGAAGAGACAGAAAATGTAAGTTGAAATACATTATAACAGGTCACTGGTAACTGTTACAAAAAGAAGGTCCCAAACCAGTTACATATGACAGTAACAGTAGCTGCCAGACACTGCATCAAAACAGAACCATCCTCCTCTCTTCAGCAGGGAGGACAAGTTTTAAATTAACACCCTTTTAAATTAATAACAAAACTCTTAAGCTGTTGCATGCTATCTTGCAAGTGTGCTCAGTACTATCTGGATACGTGACAGTTCAATATAGCTTCAAAATACGTAACGTTACATGCAATATGTCCTAGCTCTTGTCAGTACAAATACACTGGTCGTATGGTATTTTGCATAATGAATGTCAAACAGCTATTTTTTAAACAGTCCACAATCTATACTATGACAAAGCTAAAAAGTTAGTTCATGTAATAGCTGTAAAGGGACAGCCTGGGATATAACTGATGTACGCTTAACAGTCTACAATTTGTTTCCCAAGTGCACACAAGAAGCAAATGGCTTTCAAATAGAGAGCAGATCAGATATTCCATTCATGTCAAATTACTATCAACCTGACTGAAGACAAATCAGCACGAGCTCAGAAAAATTCCTTATTATAGCACATACTTACCAATTCCATCAGGTGGGAAATGGTCATTCTGGTTATGATGATGGACCTTGCCCTTTAAAGGGGAAAAACAGTAATAGTAATGCTTTGCAGACTGAAAATTAAAATAAACTTTGCTTGTAGTTCAAGTGAATATTATAACTGAATCAAATGCAAAACCCTCAGCACCCCTTTTCAGTGGCAGCTCTCAGTGGCAGCATAATCCATTTTTTTCTCCAGGTTCCAGCTCAAGAACCTTGGAGCCAAAGCAGCCACCACCAGTTTTATGCAACTGTTCACTCAACTTCCTCAGAAATTGCCTCCCTACCCCATATCACATACCTGCTTCTGCACTTTAGCCCCTCAGTTACTGCTCCCCCAGAACTGTAATACAGAACCAGAGTACCCCAAGGAATCTGTCTGTCCTTGATGAAATGCACATTAGAAAAAGGAGGCTAACAGAACCAAGTTACCCCTCTGGAGCTGATGAGTTTACAGCATCAAGTAATATTCATAAACTCTGAGCACATGTTCAAATATCTGTACGCTCTTAAGTACTTTGTGGAATAGGAATACCTTACTTAATCTGGACCTAAATACATTCACAAGTTTAAAATAAATGTAAAAACCTTTTGATGCTGCAAAACTTTTCTTGCCCAGGAGATAAGTCTAGGCAGTTTTCCAGCAGTCTGAGCAAATTAGTCAGGGTACCAAGACAGGTTGTTTGACAGTGTTGACTCATGCATAAACTAGATTAAAGAACTGGTCTCTGGATTTCCCCCCCTTTTTAAAATGAATTATTGAAAAATAAAGTAATAATTACTTTTCGTTATATTACAGTACCTAAAAGAAATCTGAATCTTGTTCCCTTTAGAGAATAGACAACTTAAAACAAACCTTAGAGAAGCTACATTCTTTAACAATCACTCCTGGCTGAAACAAAGCATTTTTGTACCTGTTATGCTGTCAGTTAGCATTAAGCTGGATGTGCAGAAGCACAACCAATGTCTGTTCTGCCTACCACATTTGTACATTATAGAGGCCATATTTTTAAAACCAAAACAGTAAATACACATTTGATTGAATAGCTGTCCTGTCCAGCAGGAGCTTCAGGATGTAACCGTATCATATGGATGAAAGTAAATGAACTGAGACCATTTGTGCATTGGGAAAGGGAGGTGCTGGCTTTATCTTTCTTCTTTCAATAGTTCTGATGGCCCTGAACTGCAATGGATGTCCATAAAATCAGCACAAAATGGTGTCTTACACACTGTTCTCATTTCTCAGTATAAAACACATCAGCAATAGGTTTTTAGCCTTTCATCTTCATATTTTAGACACTGCACTTCTTTGGCCGAAAACGAGCTCAGCTAACCATCTGCTTTTACAACTTCAGCAAAGGGAAACGTATCACTCAGCACAGCCATTTTCTGTAACACTGGAATACTATCTGCACACTCCGTCGGGTTTTGCACACGCGAGCTGCCAGCTGCACTCAGAGGGAAGAGATTTCATTATAGTTATGATAGAGGTGGTTAAAACGCTTCAGATCTTAAATTGAAATTACAGTGCCAGCTGATTCAGTGTGTCTTCTGATTCCTACAGCACATGTGCTTAGTTTACTAACAAACGCAAGAGTCTATTCACAAGACTACTGTACCTGCATTTCCAAATAACTCCACAGTGACACTGAAAAAAGAAAAGAGCCTTCAAGGCTGTAGCATTCATGAGAATGCTTAAAGAATGTCTTAATTTTTGTTTTTCTGTAAGTGTATTGTTTTGACACATCCCTGGATGCTTCAGGAAGACGTTTGTTTCGCAAAGTAAAGCATGTTGATGACGAAGCCCAATGTTCTCACTTACAGAAACTCTTTTAGGAAGGACTGCTAAAGGGAAGGCTTTCTGTTTTGCATTGTTGAAGTTTAAATGAAATTCAATAGTTTGCAACAAAAATGCATTCCTTCCTTTATGTACAACAGAATTCCTCACAAAATCCGGCAGCCTGCATTTTAGTTGCCTCTCTGAAGACAATTTATTTCAATTTTAACTAAATACATTTTGAAATAAACTACAAAAAACAGTAAAATAGAATTAATTACTAATACATAAAACAGCTCTAAAAAATTCAGTGTTGCTCTTTATCATCTTAAGGAAACAAGGATTGTGTTCTCATCACTTTTTTTCACCTGATTTTATGAAAGGAGCTGAGAAAATTACTGCTGAGTGGTAATTGCCTCTCTCTGCCCTCCTAATGCCTGCGAGGTCTCCTGGAGGACACTGTCAGTGAGATAATCCAGGCATTATATTGCATTACAAGGTATTTTTAATGAAATCAAACACTTATCTCATACATAAGCCCCTGAATTTTAAATGTGATTTTCAGATCAAATTCCTTGTGGCTTATTTCCTTGTGCTCCCTGCCACTGGCTGCACCAACCTGTTGCTCCTCGGGATAGGGATTGCCTTGCATTCTGAAGTTTCTATTGGCTTACCTAACCACAGAGGCTGAGACTGAGAACCGAAGTTCTTTGGGGCTATTGCAACATAGCCAACAGACACACCAAAGTGGTCCACAGCATATATTTTACTAAGGGAACAAGACTTTACCAATCCCAAATTACTGCTAACTCAAGAGTGGAAAATGCTCAGAAAATGCTGAGAATCCCATCAGAATTTGCATTTGCACCTGGCTGCACGGATACCACTTTAAAACAACCTGCCCATAAGCCTTTTACATCATTTCCCAACAGGATTTCTCGATCTGCTCCCTGACAAAGTTCACCATTGGTGAAGGTTTACCTTTGGAGGTGACTGCTGCTGTTTGGTGGTATTTGCCGAATGCTGATGCCGAAGAGCTCGGGGAATAAATTCAGGAGCCAGTGGGTTCAACACGTAAGTTTTCTTTAACTCCAAAGCTTCCAGCTGAGCTTTGATCTGTTCAAATGTGATACCGTGGAGACTTTCATTCTCATGACATAGGGCAATAAACCTTTCCCAAAATTTCCTATGGAAACAATTTTTAGAAACAATAGAAAGGAGTAAGACTCGATGGCTGTTGTTGAAATGAAAATGGATTTCATACAACCAAGTCAATTTTTACCTTTCCCATATGCTCATTTTACACACCAAGCCATCAATTTTGCAACATGACCCTACCATCTGAACCCAACAGCATAATGCAAAGCTCTCCAGTCTCTTAAAATGGACATATGAATTTGTCTGTGCACATCAGACTCTGCACTGGGTCTCTATCACAAACAATATTAACAGCACAGATTGATCCTAACACAGATTTTTTTCTAAAACACTAGCAAACACAATGCTTAAAATTCTGGAAAGTAACTGATCTATAAAAGTGATTAAAGCTCAAGGAGTGGTAGGGATTGTATAGGTTTCCAGTTGCAAAAGATGTCAAAAAGATGTCATGAATTTTGGCAGATCATTCAGTTCCAGAATCACAAATACAGAGTTGTGACCTATTCTCAAATCTGTGCTTGTGAAGCTCTTCAGTGTCACATAAAGATTAACATGTCAGAAGCATCCAGAGGGCCTTTGAGGTCCTCTGGTGGAAGACACACAGAAGTGTGAGTTTTAGTGCACGTCAGACATTTCTGTAACACATGTAAGAAGTTCCAAGCCAGGAAGACCACCAGATAACACTCAGAACTTCCAGAGAGGAAGTCAGATCTAATCTTTTAATAAAAACCAGAATCAGGTGTAATTAAAGTTACTTTTAAAAAGGATTAAAAGGACAATAATATTAGAAGTGTGCTTGACTAAACTCCACTCCTTCATGCCTCAGCACAAATTAAAAGACTGAGAAAAAACCTCAATAAGAGACACATTATACAATATGCATAAATATATGTAGTACCACTTCGTATAACATGAAATGTCAAATGAAAGACTGCGCATTTTAATTACACAATTTCCACACAAACCAAGGCAGTAAGTGTTTGTCCCAGATATCTTCACAGAGCCACAAAGAAAACCACAATGCTCATTTTATTATATCATTCTACTGAGCTGAAATGTGGTGCAGTTTTGATTTTAGTTTGAGGATTTTGTTTGTAAGTTACATATTTTGTTCCTCCTCATAGTTTACTTGTCAGTAATAAGGCCAGGCCAACAAGCTCTGTTACCTTCACGTTGTCTCCCAAAGCCTACACAATGAGAGATCGGTGCATACTAACTTCAATAGCAGTGTCACACTTTGAGTACCAGCCCTTTGCAAAAAAGAACAAATGCCCTTCTTGCCAGAACATCGTAATGTTACTGATGTATTTAAGAACTCAAAACAGTTTTCCCAACTCCTGTTGGAATTTCTTACAGCAAGAAATGCTCTTTTAAAATTCAGGATGCAATATGCCCCTTCTGCATTTTGCTGTAAGGCAAATGTATCTTGCAAGGTTTTAAGTAAGGATTAAAAACCAAAATGAAATATTTCACTGGGATGCTTCAACGATGGAACTCCCTCTGATTAATCAATTCACTCACCAAACCTACTGCCAAGTACCACAAATCCACAGGGACCCATACACTTCTGCTTAAAATGCCCCAAGCAGCCTCTCTGTACATGGAACACTTGTACTGGGGTGTAAGAACAGAGAATAAAATACTGCTGCCTCTGTCTTCCAGTGTGCTCTGGAGTTTAAAGGGAGTGTCTGCCAAACCAGCCCTGTCTAGTCTGGTTGTAACACACAGAAATGTAATGATTACTCTGGGCATACTTCACAAAGCTTTCTACAACTATCATTACAGAGTCTTGACTCATCTTGACAGGTATTAGAATATTTATAAAATTCAAGTACTCTCTAAACTTTTTTGAGGTCTGTTTTTCCTAACGAAATGTCACTGCTTTCAGACTTCTTTACTCCTGCTGTACTAAAAAAGAACCAGCTTCCTCGCAATATGCCTGAGCCCCTCCAGCACTACTTTCAAAGAGTGAATGTTCAATTATTCAGTGATATGAGACAATAGCGTATTGAAAGTAAAGCTTCAGTTATGTCCTAATAAAGCTCCAGTCATTCTGGTTTCTTAATTATCTTTTTCGTTTTATAAATTCTGAACAGCATACAGGTATATAAACAGCCGCTGGTCTTAGAAAGGCAGATTCAATCTCTTCAGTGCCAACACTGTAACTTAGGTAACAGGCACCCTGCTGATAGTCTACATTTTATTTTTTACAAGATTTTGCATTACTGACTGGGGGTACTTTGAAAGAGCCATATCCAGAGCAACTTCCCAGCTCCCATATTTGAAGACCAGGTCTCTTTTCACTATCTAATTTAAAACCTCAACATCATCTTCACTTACATGAAAATCTATGAGATCATCATCTCCACTGGGATTTAGAGAGAATAAAGAAAACGGTCATTCTCCCACAAAAGCTGTACTTAGTTACAGAATCAACAGTGGTTCTAGGTGCCAGCTAAACTAACTACAGACAAACTAACAGCCAGTCTTAGGTAATATTGTGCATCCTGAACACCACTGTGAGGAAGGGAAGGAAAATTTGTCAAGTGTAAATTATGAACCAGCAAATCTCAATCAGCACATCATGACAAACTCCATAGCTGAGTCATGCACCACTGCCGTGTGGGTTAATGAACCTGAGACTGCGATGGCAGACTAAGAGACACTCATCATTTGTGGGTCAAGTGCTCAAGAGCTCTCTCTGATCAGCTAAACTAGATCCCATCTGAAACACAAGCAGATAATAGGAAAAATGAAATAAAACCACAACTCTTATTTCACTTGCAGTAAGACGTTATTAGTAGTTTTGAGCAGATTACTTTAGTAACATATGGACACTCTTGACACATCCCTAGCAGACAGTAGTTAAATACAGATTACATTTCATAAATACAGTTATCGAAGGTTTGGATTCCACCTGGGCTTTTCAATTCTAACCTTTGAAAACCACATCCATTTTCAGTACTTGGTCAGGAGAGTAGAATACAATGTAGATTAACAACTGAGTAATACATATTTTTAGTTTTATTATAATAATGCAGTCCATGCACTGTTTCCACTCTTCCAAAAAATAAGCCTTAGGGCTTATCTCTGATCATCTTAACATTTCAGGTCTTCCATTGAAAAAGAAACCTTTGAAGAACAAGAGCTCAGTATCCTTAACAACACAGCTTACATTTCTTTTTCACCTTTCTTCACTTAGATCTATAAAAAGTAAATCCGAAGTTCAAATCTTTGCAAGAGTTGGGAATACAAATGCTTTGCCATCTTTATGGTATTTTAGTGGGCATAAGTGTGAAGAGCTTAAATATCATTATGCAGTTATT
Organism: Bambusicola thoracicus; assembly: GCA_002909625.1. Taxonomy (NCBI): domain Eukaryota; kingdom Metazoa; phylum Chordata; class Aves; order Galliformes; family Phasianidae; genus Bambusicola; species Bambusicola thoracicus. Next base: position 7,082 of record PPHD01004694.1, on the reverse strand, counting down.
TTAAGGATTTAAAATATAATAACATGTCTTATTTGACACCTAAAAGAACATCTTTTGTTTTACTGAATCCATCACTCATAGATGAAACATATTTTCTAGCATTTCTAAGTTCTGATTAACAAAGGAACATTCATAACGTATATAAGATATACCTGCATCTTCCAATGGAACATAAAGCAATGGGATCTCCCACCACAGCTACCAAGGATTGTGCTCTTGTAATGGCAGTATTGAGAAGTTTGTAATTAGACAGGAAACCATAATCCAAGTCCTCTGTTGAATCCTCGAGTAACTGCTCTTTCCTTTTAATTGGTGTTTGCTTATGTTTGCATGTATGTCGTGTTCGTACTGTGCTGAGAAACAACACTCTAAACTGTTTTCCTAAAAATGAAGCAAAAAAACAAGAGGTCAGATAATATAGCTATTTCTGCTGGTAAGACAATCAGACCACTCCTCTTGCCAGCCAGACTTCACACCTAGATATTCTGAAGAAATGATAGCTACCCTTTACATGAAGGGCTTTATGCAAGAATAATAAGATGTAAAATTTTTAAAAGATGCACTATAAATAGCATTTTCTATTACAAGAATATCTTCTGTATAAAAAAATAATTTTTCATCTCAAAATTAATCACTCCAGAACTTTCTGAAATTCTGATCATCTTTACAATACTTCTGTTCAGCCAATAACAAATCATGCACTTATTTATTCTACCTTTAAAAAAAAACTGCTCTAGACATTCTTGTTTTATATTGAGCAAAACTCCCCAATACATGATAACTGCCACGAAAAACCAGAGCACACCACTCAGTTTCTTATCTTTCTTTGCTTATTCCTGACTAAGAGTGCAACCTAGCAACAGGCCATGCCTACACAAAATTCTTACGTTATCAATGTGATCCAAGAGACTTATGTTTGTGGGCCTCTTTTTACATTCTGTTCTATAAACAGAAAATCAGAAAAACGTTTTGAGGCTAAAGCTCCAGTACATTCTTATTTGGAACTATTTTTTCTTTACAGTAAAAATATATCTGTTTTCAGTTCATCTATTCCTAAAATTAGCTTGAACTTAGTTTTGGAAAAAATGTATATATGAGTTTATTATTTTGCTATTCTCTGTTGGAAAAACATCTAATCAACATATTTGCCACTTTCATTTTGGTACACCAGCTTCATTGGTTGTATCACAGGCCTCCTTTTGTTCTGACCACTGTAAGTTTTTAAGTACATCATATTTAGTTTCAGCAGTCACATTTTAACTTCTTTATCACATCTGAGCCATACAACCATTACTTACCCTGAACGTTTAGCACTCTCTCTACACTGACATCAGACAGTCTTTTTTTCCGAAGTTCAGCCCGAATTCTGAACACCTGATCAGCATAAGGTGTTACGACGCCTATACTGCCATCATCCAACTTGCCCCAGGCAACAGGCCATTTTCTTCTTAACTCCTCAACACGCTCTACTACTTCAAACACCTTAAAAGAAAGTCAGAATTCTTAATAGAATGCTTGATTGAAGATCACTCTTTGATATGGAAAGATGATTTTAATTTCAAAGATCTAAACCATTTAAATGATACGGCATTACATAGCTCTACGGAATAAGAAACAATACTACTGTATTCTATACCTAAACTCTGAAGTATTATGCAGTAAAACAATGTATTAAAGGTATTTAGTATACATTACATTTTTTCAACCTTGAACTAAAAGTTTGCCCACAAAAATGTCACCTTTCAAGTACAGATGGGGAAATGATATTAATATCCTTAATTTTAATACTTATGATCTTACTAAAATGTCAAGTGCAGGAGGACCTTTCTGATCATACTTTATCTAATTTCTTTAAGTAAATACACTCCCTAAATAGGGATTATTTAATTTTGACTCTGGATTTTAGAAGCCATATTTGAGTTTGCTAACTTAAGAAAAAAAGAATGTGTATATCAGAACACATTCACTTCCCATTCCAAAGGATACCACCAGGAGTTTCAGATTCTTCTTTTAATCAACTGTCAGCTCATCTCTATGGAACACTAATAAGCATATTACCAGAAAAGACTAATAAGCAGTAACGGTTGAAAAACTCTTCCTGTGAGAAGACAGGCCTGAAGCAGCCCCCTGCCAAAATGTGCCAGGCATAGGAGCTCCTGTTTCAGCACACAAATATGAGATGCTGCACTTTAAATGGTATTTCTGAAAAACTTTATGGGTGTTTTTTTTAATTATTATCATCATTAATTTTCCGATGTCTACATTAGAATTACCACCATACAGGTAAATTTTGGAGTTAGAAGCAAAGAGAGGAAATTCACTTTGCTAATAGTTAACAGAGGCACCGATGAACCTTACATTGCCCCAACAAAAATTTTAATTAAAGGACAAACAGCAAAAAAATCTCCTTCATCCTCTGAATTTCAGTTTATGTTGGTGTTTAAGCAGCTGTTGTCCTTCATTTCTGCCTGCAGCTATTAATGACTCACAATTTTCTGACAGCTACTGGGCCACTGAAGATATTTTAAGCATTTTTTACAACTTTTTTTTTTTTCTCCCAATGGAGAAGCAGTACAAGTATATTGATGAAAGTAGTTGGGTGCCTTCAGTTTTTCCTCTGTGATGTGTCCAGAGATCACTGAAGGCTGAAAAGCACCTAAAACCAGCATGAGCTTAGTAGATAAGTACATATTTTAGTACATGGAGGAATGCATGGCTAGTTCAGCATAACTACAAAAAGGTTAAAAACTGCATGTCATGAAATGAACCACTAGTCAACGAGGGAAATCAGACAGCTCTGCAACATTTCATAACAAATACTGCTGCTAAACTGTAACCTAAATTCAGTGTAAATTCGTTACCTCATGAAGTTAAGATGGTTTACTGCGTTCAAGCGAATTAGCGATATTTCTTTTTCTTTAAAAATCATTTAAAAGATTTCTTAAGGCAGCTTTTTAGTAGGGGGAAAAAAAGGAGTTGTCTCAAATTTCCCTGACTTGAGGTGACCAGAAAAAATACATGTATAGACATCATTCCAAAAGTAACGCCTCCTATTTACTTCCAACTTTTTTCCCCATGTGGAGGAATTCACTTCCATGTCAGACGCCATTCTGTCAGGCTGCCTCTCTGCTGCCATCTGTCACATGGCAACAACACATAATGGAATACTGGTGGGAAGGTTCAACCTCTCCTGCCATACCACCAGCATCCACCTACGACGCTGGGGGACAAAATAGGAGCATTACAAGGGCTACTCCTAACGTAAGGCCTATTAAAAATATTGCCACATCTGGTCTTTTTCTTAAACTTGAGGGAAGGAATAATTAAAAGTAACAATTGAATACACGTGAAGGTATGTGAAACAAATACTTTTAAGACAGGTTCTCATTGAAGAAAAAAAAAAGTATCTGCACATGCTCAATTAGACACTGCTCCTAAACATATTCAAGCAAATATGAAATGTTACTCCAGAGGACTCTTATCTGAGTGGGAGCATTTCTACAACAGTAGAAGAAATTTAAGTTTTACTTCAAATTGCAGTTACTCTCAGTTGCTAAGATACATCCATCACACTGTCACAAAAATTATCAGGAAAGACATCCCCAAAAACGAGCCTAAGAGAAAAGTAAGCAGCTTGCAATTTGCAAAGAGAAAAGGACAATAAATTAGTGGTAATGTTTACCACATTTGCAACGTTCACTACTTTACATTTAACAAACTTCACGTTTCTTTCTCATGTTAGACAACAATGCGTGCTTTCCACCCACACTGAGCATAAACCAATAAATGTGAGGGCATGGGAGCTTTAAGAAAAATCAAGAATAAAGCCAAAGAAGAGTTACCTCTGCATTATTGTAAAAAGCTGTACTATTTTTTTCCTGCACATCTTCTCCACGTGCTGTGAAGAAAGTTAAAGGGTAGAAATCTTTGTGTGCTGGCTGCTTTCCACTTGCCATCAATTTGCCTTCATAGAAAAGTTCAGATGTGTAACTGCAATAAAGCAAAACAGAATAAAATGTGGAGCCTATACACGAGCTCACTAACATGAGAATTTCACCAGCAAAATGTGCAATCACAAAATTCTTTGTAAGGAAAATTACTATTTGACTACTATTAGTTTTTACTAATTAACTATGTAATTACTATTACTATTTAACATCTCCAAGGATGCTCTGTAAAGCAGTATAGCCATACTACAATTTCTTTTGCAACTTAATCCTTAGTAATGAGTTCTCATTAAACAATAGAACACCCTTTCTACAAGGACTGTTTTTTCCAGTTACAGCTCCAAATCTGTTCTTGATTTCTTTTGGTCTCTCCTCTTCAGTTAGGTAGGCACGATTAATGAGATCACCAGGAATTATCTTCCTACACTTATTTCTGTCATAAATGTCATGGTCCAAGATATCAAAGGAAATTTCATGTTATAAAGGAAGTAAACTAGACAGAATCCCTACAGTTCAATCTCCGTGAAAGCATGTTTCACTTCACACAACAGTACATTACATACACTGTATTTTGACTCAACAGCCAACTATCCCCAGTGGTACTTCTGCAATCCTTACCTTGGTATTCAACACAGTGGGTCTCTCTAGGAACACACTGTCTGAACTTCAAGTGCTGAAATTTCTGAGGCAAGTTTCATGGAAATCACCTCTATGAAAAAGCTGAAACAATTCCTACTCTTCCACATTCCCTTTCATTTATAACTTAAAATTTCTAGAATTGTCTAAGAAGTCTAGAATGTGTAAGAAATAAAATAGAGATCAAGCTGTGCAATAAAGTACACTACATTCTCATTTCTGATTCCCCAGTGCATTTAAATATTCCTGCTTTTGCTTTGAACACAGTGATAACCTAATTAGTATGACTGGATACCAACACAATATCCCTCAGTACATATTTGAGTCAGGACTTAAACTTTAGCATTTTTCCCCATGATTGCACTTATTCTTTCTAGCACAGCTCATGGATGAGCTCATTACATTACACTAGCAGCCATTAGTTTATCATAGCATAAAAATGCAGAACCACTGATTAACATCTTGAAAGAAGAAGCAAACATGCCCAAAATTTGACCCAATTTTTTTCCTCTTCATAGCTGTACATCTACACGTTCCTTATACTGCACATATTTTACTGCTCCAACATAACCTACACTACTAATTCTAAAAATCTGAAATAGTTTAAAGAAATACAGATCCTACTGAAAATACTGTATAATGGTTAAAAAGGGGAAGTTAGCTCTTCGGCTCCGCGTATCCATCTTGTAGCCAAATCAGCTCTCCTCAAATGAGAGGGTCTGTAATAGATCTGCCTAAGTGACCCTTTGATGTCTGCTCTAGGAGACTAAATTTCAATCTTGTAAGAAGGAAATACTCTCCTAATTAACTCTGAAACAACTAAGATTTCATTACAGAAATACAAAATGCTTCATCAGCTGTTCTTGGCATATCAAAAGAGAAAATTTGTTGTGCTCACTCATACCAGTGAAAGCATGATACAGTGAAAAAGTTCACACCTACTTGATGATAGCTTCATGGGAGCGATAGTTCTCACACAGCAAGATCCTGCATGGAAATTCTGCAGGGTAGTGCTCATAGAGCCGATCAAGCAATGAAACATGAAGGTTTCTTTCCCTGGCAAATTCACTGTAGACAAAAGGACTGAGCTGTAATAGACACACACATACAAAGAAAATGTAACTAAATATGTGGATTTAGAATTTCATGCTCCCAAGACAGATATTTTTCATCAAAATAAAAATAAAACTCGCATTGTATGTTCATATTTGGAAGACACATTGTACGGATAAGCATTTTCTAACTATTCCATAGAAATGTCCATTCCTACTGTAAAAGTGACAGAAGAGCAGCATGCGCTCATGAGAGCAATAAAACATTTAGTAACTAGGTAGAAAGGAGAGAAGAACCCTTATATACTTTTCTTCGTCGTTTGCAAAGGTGAATAATACAAAGCAAAGTTGTATGGTCAAAAACATTAAAATTAAAAAAATGACAGTGTGCTCTGAATGCCATTAACAATTATGCTGTGACTCCTTTTACGGATGGTTACAACCATCCATAGAGCACAGAAAACACAAATGTGTAAAAGCAAAGAAAGCTAACAAATTCATTTGAAAAAAGTCAAACAAAGGCAGCCCTGTTACAAATATGCTATTACTGGCCCTTTTTTTTTTTTTTTTTTAAACCAACAAGAACATCACCTAAGATAGCAGGAAAAACAGAACAAAAGATGCTGAAAAAATAATCTCAAATCAAAATTCAAAAATTAAGCCAAACTGTTGATGTTTTGAATATACGTTATTCAGAATCTGAGTTCACTATTTTTTACCCCCAGGTATTAATTTTAGAAATGTAAATGTCTCACAGAATAGCTTCTATCAGAACTTTGTGTGAACCTGAGCTACAAAGCAGTTCTACGTACGTAGCGAGAGACACACAGACCAGTTACCTCCAGCCATCCTGCTGGGACTCGCGAGTTCTAGCCTGAAGTGGTAAGGATACCATACCAGCCTCTTAAAAAGCACTTCTGAGGTTTGTTAAAAAACAGTCCACAGGATTATAATTATTACAACTTCACATGATCCAGCAGCAGCAATAGGATACATAACTCAATATCAACAGAAGAATCAAAAGGGTAAGGAAAACAAAGACTTCACCAGCAGGACCTGAAGAACTATATATATGCATGACACAGATGATTGTGGTAAGTGGCAAACCTACTTCATAGTGGCAAAACTGCTCTATTGCCATCCACTTTATTGCCATTGTGAATTGTCAAGAAAAGGAAAGGCAGATCTATCAAACATGCCATTGACATGTGGAAACAAACAAACATACTACGTATACATTTGGTATTATATACTACAGCTTTTACCTGCATATGGTCTCCAGCCAAGACAATTCTCGTGTTTTTATTAGCTAATGCTAGAGGCATAATAGTTTCACACTCCATAGCCTGCGCAGCTTCATCTAACAGAATGTGTGTAAAAAAACCTGTAAGACAGAGGTAGCAGCAAATAAGTAAAACTAGAAATATGATAAAATAAACAGTAAAAA
>PPHD01004693.1:17484-28005 GCA_002909625.1 Bambusicola thoracicus | reverse complement strand
CTGTCTCATGACTAAAAGTGTACTGTGCAAAATGTTCACTGGATTAGAGGGCATCTAACAGAAACAATGTAATTACTATGACCAAGATAATTCTTTATTAAAATGCCTGTCACTCTGTGGGATGACTAAAATTTTTTCCTCTGTTTAACAACAACAACAACAACAAAAATAGTGTAGGGTCTAAGTATAGTTCTACCAAAATTCCTATTCAGTATCTCTGGGAATAAAAATGAAACATATAGGAAGAGAAAACTAGCAAAATGCTGTATTTTAGGCAGGTTTCTATAGTTTTTTTTACATCTCTGGGTGATATACACATACAGAAATTCCAGTTGCTCTTTTTATGAAGTAAACATAGCAAGAAACAGTTTTTACCTTATATCAATCACTAGGTGTGAATGTTGCCTGTTTTGTTGCAAGACTGCCACTGAGTTAAGTAAGATTTCCATCATTCATCTCAAGAACTTTTTCCACATTAAAGCAGAAAGTAAAAGACTGGCTTTGGAGTAAACATTGATAAATTTTTTGAATGCCAGTGATTAGTTAATAGTTACTAGTATTTCTGCTTTTGAATCCTCTTCTAAATGATTTGTAGAAAAGAAAGTGGTTACAATAGAGTTTGATAATAAGCAAGGCTGGGTGGAGAAAGTGTGAAATGCTTTTTCTCTTAACATCAGAAAGACATGTTTAAACTTGTAAGGTAAGGAGAAGAGCTCCTTAATTTAGATCTTTTTCATTATGAGTTCCCTGACTGAATCAGAATTATGTGGAATTTTGAAATTCTGTCCTTGAACTTGAATTGAACTAAGTCATCTTATCCATAACACATTATTTTTGAATGTCTGCCTTGTTTCTTATTTTATTATTATCATTTATATCAATACTAAATAGGCAGAATAAATTGTTCCATCTCTTACTTGTGTGACTTGGTCCTGGGTGATCCAGCAACATTACGGATAAAGAAATTAATCTGACTTTCTCATTGCATTCCATTTTTTCTATATATGTGTTGATATATATATCAACACTTGGATGATTCTGCCCTAGTCTCTTTGTCAATAAGTCCTAAAGTCCTCAACAACAGATCTATTGTTTGTTTGCGCAATAATACACACTTTTTAGTAAATTTAGATCTTGCTTCTTTACATACACTTGATATAATTTTTAAGTAGTCAGTCTTTAAGAATGTAAAGCTTAAGTTGCTGATGTCCTATGAAATAATTCTCTTAATCATTAACTCATGTTTGCTCTAATTTAAGCCCACTCCATGCCTTACCCCTTGTCAGTATGAAGCAGGATTATTATAATGACCTTTTACATACTTGAACTGTTATCATATCTTTCCTCGGTCTTCTATTCCTTTAGACTAAACAAACTCATTTCTTTCAGTAGAACATGTCTTCTAGAGTTCTGATCCTATTTGTTACACTCCTCCATTCTTCCTTCAATTGATCCACATCTTCTTGGATGATAGCTATCATAAGAAATGACATCCATTAATATCAAGAAAATAATTAACGGATATGAGTACTTGTAAGAGAATTCTGATCATTTGGCCATAGAGAGATTAAAAGGCTTTTAAAATAGATTTTAAAGTCATAGATACCCAGTCTTGACAAACTAAGGGATTTTTTGAATTTCCTACTGGGTTTGGAAGTTGCATGTTTTCACTGAACATGCATACAGTTTAAAGAAATGACTAATTTTTAGACTGAGCATACATGAGAAAACCTGCCATTTACCTTTCCAGGTGGTAATAATTTTAAAGAGGTTGTGGTTGGATATCTAGACATAAATACTACTAAAGAATAGAAGACTTCATGGGATAAGTATTGTTTCATCTGTATTGTATGTATTCCTAAAAAAGGGACAAAAATTTCCTTGGAATCATATGATTAAACCATATTGAGGTAAAGAAGACATTTTTTTGTATAAACAAAAATGTAGAACATTTTCAGAAAATTCTTCAATTGCTGTCTGTAGTGTGTCTTTAAATGCAAGAGAACCATACATGACACTTCTATGCTTTACTATCCTGTGTTTCCCAGAACTTATATTGATGGATAAATAACTGGTCATTTTTATGGTTTTCATCGGAGATTTCATAGTAGAATTGCTATAGTAAGGATTGATGTTCTTAATGCATTATAGTAAAAATATTCCATTTGATTCTTAATAGAACCACAGGAAAAAATGAGCACAAACATGAAAGCATTGTATGGGGTAATCTGTTTTCCTCACTATGTAATATTATCCTTAGTGGTATCTATCTTTGGATTATTCATTTGTATAAGTTAACCACCAAAATTTTGAGAAAACTCACATATACAATGGACTACATTGGACTGGAGATGGGTAGCTTCATTTTTATCCAGATAGTTTGGAATGGCTCTACAGATATTTTATGAAATTTATCTACTAAATTATCTTTCTTTTATGCCAAACAGTTAATGCTTAAAAGCTAGCCTGAAATAGTAACTGTCTTTCAATACCTGAAACTGTTCAATTATGTTTTAACAGCAGATGGTAAGTGAAAATCTCAGTTTCCTCTTGAAATTGTGAATGCCATTTTGCTTCCTTACATCATAAAATAGATTTGGGGACTTTGTTTTGAGAAAGCATTGTGCACACTGCTATTAACATATAAAGTTTTATGGGAGGAAAAAAATCATACAACACCAAGATTGCTGTTTTGCTTGGTGACGGATATAGGAATACTTTACTCTTTGAACAGCATATGCTTCTTTTGGGAATGTAGATGGTCAATTGACTTGAATCCAGAGGCCATCACATAACAAGCCATCACATCACAGTACACTGTACTTCTCTATTAAAATATCTATTAATTCTCAGACCACAGGGGGCTGGTAGCTCATTAAGTCTTCTCAGTATAAACTTAATATGCTCTTTGTTTACAGATCCCAGTAGCTTAACATTCCTAGTAACATATAACATTCCTAACCTTGATCTGTGGACTCAAGAGCTTTCTTAAAATGATTGCTAGTTCTAGTGATTTGTCTTCTAATCTGCTAAAAAATTATTTCTAATTTATATTACTTTGGCTTTTACAACACATCCATGCAACAGTCCTAAAGTACCTAGTATCTCTTCCCACTGGGAAGTTCTTATAGCTTAAGTTGTTACAGTCAAATAATCATGATATCTTAGTGAGATTCAGTTCTTGAGTTGCTCATGGTCTATCTTCCTGTTTGCTGAGTAACTTCCTTTGTCTTTAGGCCTTTTCTGATTCCCCCATAATAACCTCTTTAAAATCAAGAAAGCAGAATTGGATGAATTATTTCAATGTTAGCCTTACAAATGCCATTTAAAAATGAAAAATCCCCTTGTGACTCACACATTCTTTTCCCCTCCTTCTAACTCTCTTGTTATTTATATAGCCACCAAAGGGTATGGAACAGGAAGGAATTACTCTTAACATCTCTGAACAGAGTCCAACAAATGCCTGTGTTTATTGGTCTGAGGACCTGCAGAGGGAGAACAAGTGATTAAGAAAATTGTGAATTAACTCATTAAATTGAAGGATATCTTGATCTCAGAATTGTTGAATTACTTTAGAAATCCTAATTTCCATTTCCCTGTCTCTTTCATAAGCCTTTCTAATTGTTTTCAGGTGCACCTTCTCTGCATTTCAGGTGCACCTCTTTACAGCTGTATTGTCACACAAAACTCTGGGAAATTTTACAAATATTCAGCTAAGAATTACTTTGTAATGCAAGGCAGTACCAGCCTGGCAAGTGCAGGTTGGAATCTGAGGATGGATAACCATGATGAGGGGTTCCAGAGGATTGTCTTGAACCACAGACTTGAATCACAGAGATAGAGTGGTCTTTGAAGTATAGAATTCTTGAAGCTGGAAAGTATTTTACTTCTGTGGCTTATGGTTTGATTGCAGTTAACAGTTTTGTCTTCTGAACGTAAAGGAGGAGTTTTGGCAGTGAACATGGAGTGTTATCAACTGTTTTAATTTCACAGTGATATCTTGACAGAGCTGTACTCTTTTGAAAGTATGGAGTTCAAATTTTAGTGCTAGGAGTGGTGGCAAGACTCACATATTTTCTTCAGAGGTGGCTAGACTTGCATTGGTAAAACATGCCTAATAAGTGGACAGTTAGGTAATGCTGGAGTGCAGCATTTGAAAGATTGCCTATTTGAAGGGTTTTTGAAAAATTCCCTTTAATTTTTTGTTATTTCTTTGTGTTTTTATGGTATTTTTGTAATCTGTTTGATAACAGCTACAAATGCTGTACTGACCCTGAAGCCAAGAAGACAGAAACCCCCCAGTAGAACTGTTTGCATGTTGATTCTATGAGCTGTCAAGTAGAAAGAGCAAAACTACAGAACATGAGTCTAAGTGAGACTTGCAGAGGCAAATACAGTAAATAGAGGTCTGCACACCAGTATCTAATCTCAGGGTGGAAAACACACAGTTCCAGCTTGAGAGGTAGGTGGCAGTTAGAAGACTAGAAAATGTGTACTTGAGAAGAGCAGAAGGATTTAGCCATCACTGATAGTTCTAATGACCTTTGATCAGCCAACTTCATCTGAAACTTCTTTTGCTTAATTTTTGTGTTTATAGTCTCAAGTTAAATACGTGCTCTGATTGTTGCTCTCTAATGTGTATTTTCAATATCAGAATTCTACTGATGCTGATTCCTTGTTTCAGCAATGTGCATGTTGAAAGTCAAGTGTCAATACTTTCTTTTTCCAAGTCAATCTATATTGAAGTGGTACTGTTTCAATGAATTTTAAATACTGCATTCAGCATGGATATGGCAGTGATTTAAGATGGTTGCATCCAAGATACTTCCTTATTTTTTATGGTCTAAGCAAACCATTGGGCTGCAGTGGACCTTGAACCCTAGTCCATTTTTCTGTCCTGTGATAGAATCAACTGTTGCTGATTACTTACATGTTTATTTAGCTGCTTCTTTAAAACCTGTACACTGATCCAGTATTTATCTCTCCTTATCTTTGAAAGCTACTATGAAATCTGAATCTTCCTTCCCGCAGGTTAAATTCATCTCTTATTTTTCTGGCTATCGTGCCACAGGAAAAAAAAACTGTATTTTCCTCTGCAACAGCTTACAAATCACCAAAGGCTGTTACTACACTTTTAAAAAACACATTATAATAGAATAATAGAATGGCCTGGGTTGAAAGGGACCACAGTGGTCATCTAGTTTCAGCCCCTCTGCTATGTGCAGGGTCACCAATCACTAGATCAGGCTGCTCAGAGCCACATCCTGCCTGGCCTTGAATGCCCCCAGGGACGGGGCATCCACAACTTCCTTGGGCAACCTGTTCCAGTGTGTCACCACCCTCTGTGTGAAAAACTTCTTCCTAATGTGTAACCTAAACCTCCCCTGTCTCAGTTTAAAACCATTCCCCCATCTCAGTTTAAAACCATTCCCCCTAGTCTTATCACTGTCCACCTTTGTAAACAGCCATTTCCCTTCTTGTTTATATGCTCCCTTCAGGTACTGGAAGGCCACAATGAGGTCTCCCTGGAGCCTTCTCTTCTCCAAGCTAAACAATCCCAGTTCCTTCAACCTTTCCTCATAGGAGAGGTGCTCCAGCCCTCTGATCATCTTAGTGGCCCTCCTCTGGACCCGCTCCAAAAGCTCCATGTGCTTCTTGTACTGGGGGCCTCAGGCCTGGACGCAGTACTCCAGGTGGGGCCTCACAAGAGCTGAGTAGAGGGGGACAATCACCTCCCTCTCCCCGCTGGCCACCCCTTTTTTAATGCAGCCTCGAACACAGTTGGCCTTCTGGGCTGCAAGCGCACACTGCTGGCTCATGTCCAGCTTCTCATCCACCAAGACCCCCAAGTCCTTCTCTGCAGGGCTGTTCTCAAGGAGATTTTCTCCCTGTTTGTATAAATACCTGGGATTGCCCTGACTCAAGTGCAGCACCCTGCAGTTGGCCTTACTGAACCTCCTAACTCAAAGAAATCCAGTTTATTCAACCTTTTCTTACAAGTTTTATTTTCTAGTTTTGTAATCTCATTGCTCCACTTGTCCAGTTCTAGGCTCTTCAGTACAAGAGGAGACATGAGCATATTGTTGACAGTTCAGTAAGGCATGAAGATGAATAAGGATCTGCAGCATCTTTCTTATTAGAAAAGACTGAGTAAGCTGGGACTTTTTAGCCTAGAGAAGAGAAGAGTTCTCAGGGGAAGACCTCATCAATATACTTAAATACATGAAGAGAAAGTGCAAAGAGGATACGCTTTTCTTTATTCATTGGTACCCAGTGCCAGGACAACAGGCAATGGGCACAAACTGAAGTACAGGAAGTTCCCTCTGCACACCAGGAAAAGAAAGAGTGTGTAAAGAAAAATGTAGTATCATTACATTTATTAGCCCTATATGAACAAATGTTGAATGTAAAATAAGAAGTTATAACAATTTTAAGTTAAAGTGCTCCGATAAAAGTGCACAGTAATTTTTAGATCTCACTCTTTCTTAATGGATTTCAGAAAAGAACAGAAGGTTGTGCCTAATTCCTTTTTTTAAGCATAGACACTCACATTCACAGCTTAATTATCCTTGGACAAAGTCTTTGGATATAGAGCTTGGGTTCTCTTAGCAACTACCCAGACCTGCTGAAAAGATGAATAATTTTCTGTTTTTAAACTAGCTAGGCAATTCTATAGATGACAATAAGGAAAAGGGCCTGGATTGTAAAACATATTTCCTTTGTGGCCTGTAGGGAGATTCTTCTTCAACACACATCTCTGAAGGAAAGATCATAGAGCCACTGAGGAATCAGAAAAGAGGAAAGGTCAAAATCTGTATAATCTGTTTTATGTCATGTAGCTCCCACACAGTATTCATTTTCTAGTGAAATCTTCACATATGTATAGAATTGTAAACATGAGTAGTTAATTCAAGCCAAATTATCATGATACTCATCTTCCCTTTATCCTTGCATACACTATTCAGCTAACAGAAAAAAAAAAAAAAAGAATGAGAACAGATATTGCTTCAGGATTCCAAACCTGCTGCCATCTAACCAATTCAGTAACTCATGAACATATACATTGAGAAAGAGTAAAATATAAAAAGTAAAGCACTAATCTAACTTTATATAAATGTAAAATTATATTTTCTACTCCAGCAGATGAAAATGAAACTGGTGTTTTCACTATGTCAGCATTATCACCCTAAATGCAACATGTAATTCTACCTCAAATCCTTTTCTTTTTTTTCTTTTTTTTTAGTTTTAAACAAGATAATAAAATAGGACGTATGTTTTTCCCTCATGACATATAAGAAAAATGCACCAATCTAGATCCCAATCTCTAAAAAGTCTAGCAAGGAATGTGACATCTAGTTTCTGTTTCCTTATCTGAAAAATCACAATTGTCTTAAATCCTTGGCGCATGATTAAACCAACTGCTATGTTAAAGGAAAAACTCCCACAGTGTTTTACTCACAGCCATGTCAATAGGATCTCTTAAGACACAAAATACATTTTCTGAGAGAGTCATAGATAAGCCATGGCTATCTTATTCCCGTAGATTTTTAATGATCTCTCTTGTATTTTTAGCTTCAGCTTATTTGAGCTAAAATGGGAAGAGGAGAAATTCCTCTAGAGAAAACTCCCACAGACAATATGAAGAGGCCAAGAAATAAAAACAACTGTAAATTACTCTTTTAACTACTTTAAAATCCAACAGTTGTTGGCCACAAGAAAATTAACATATCTCTATTTTTATTCCAGGCATAACTTCAGATTATGTTTTCTCATGGGCCTACTGAAGAAGTTTAGGTAGTCTTACTTTATATTTGGATCCTTGGTAACTGAATATACAGTTTGCAAGGAGACGTAGTGTATTTATATTACTACCTGTAAATGAAAATATTCATTTTGTTAAAATATTATAACAGTCTTTAACATCAGTGCTCTGACAAAATCTTTGTTGACTTTAAACCAATTTATCACGCAAAATAAAACCTATTTATTTTCTCTTTCATTCAATGATACGTGAAGGCTGCTCTGAAAGTAATGCCTCCTATTTTATCATATTGGCCCACAGTATAGATGCAGATGTTGGTGGTTTAACACTAGTGACTGAATCTTCCTGCCAGTATTCCATTACGTTTTGTTACCTTGTGACAGATGACAGCAGAAAGGCAATCTGACAAAATGGTGTCTGACATAGAAGTCTGTATGAAACAAAGATGTGTCACTGAATTCCTCCATGTGGAAAAAATGGCACCCATTGGCATTTATCATCACTTGCTGAACATTTATGGAGTCCGAACAGTGGATGTGGGCACAGTGAAGTGGTGGGTAGTGTGTTTCAGCAGTGGTGGTGGTGACAGTGGGTACCTCCACAGGTGTAGATGTTTACAAGCATGGTGTGCAGGCTCTTGCTCATTGCTGGCAAAAATGCATAGGAAATGGTGCTGAATGTGTTGAAAAGTAGTGTTTTTTGATTGAGAATTTCCTCCATCAAATAGTGTTACTGTGCTCTTTGTATCTGTTGTAGTTTCCGTGGAAATAAATAGGAAGCATTACTTTCAGAGCTTTAAACATATACACTTTGCTGGAACTACTAGATACACGTACACTGATGCTTAAATGTTCTGCTGAATGTAGTAATGCTTAACTTTAAAAAAATATGAAGTGTTTTGTTGACTGAAACCCTCACAGATAAATCGTCTTCCCACTCTGATTCGAGCAAGCTTGGCTGTTGCATACACTGCATGTGTCATGAGAACACTTAGACGAGTGATGTGAGTCTCTGAATATAAATACTAGGTGTTTGACTCATAGTGACAAGAAAGACTCAGACTGCATATCCAACAAGAAACAGCCATGATTACGACAGGCCAAGTGAGGATAAGCTGAAAATCATCCTAATTTCAACCATTATTTTCTTGTTAACATTTTACTTCCTCAACCTCACTCCCTATTACATTGGTTGTTATCATATGGACCTAGATCTTTTGCCCGTTCCAGAAAGACCTTAGCATATATAATGAAGTGTTATAAAAGTACTTAATGTTAATTTTGCTATTATTTCAAAATGTAGAATGTGCAAGATATAAAAAAAACCAATTCCTCCAACAAAACAAACAAGTAAGTTATGTAATTCAGTATGTAAGACAGTAAACTCACTGCCTTTACTCTTGTGCAGGGTATCTGATAATTTGTTTTTAGAAAAGCAACAAACGAGAAAGAGCAGGGAGTCCAAGTGCATCCATTAATAAGTATCAGTGATCACTGAAGACATTTCTTCATTTCAGTATTCCTATGATACCAATGATTTTAATGGTCTAATTAGTTTCTCCTGTAGCCTGCATTATTCTTTTAGTACCATTAAAAAAAATGCAGGGCAGTTGGACACCTGTTGTGTCCCACTGTCCTATTAATGACTCCAATCAGTGAGGAATTACTTCTAATAAGTTGGATTGCTCAGAATCTGTGTTGCCAAGAGATGAGATTTAAGGAGAAAGTAGAAAAACTTAAAAGACAGTATGCCTCAGATTTATTAAATTACTTTACTTAGAACTATAAGTCATCTTTAAGTTTTACCTATTCCTTAGTTACATTCTTCTGTCTTTTCTCATGTTGCACCATCCCAGTCTTGTCTGTTCCTTGCAGTGGAAACTTTCTTCTCTGATTCCAGTAACTGAGCACTTGAAATCATGAGGAAGCTGGAATGGTTCCTTCCTTCCTCCCTGCCTGCCTTCCTTATCTTCCTCCTCTTTCTTGATTTATTTGATGATCATTTTTACTGCATGCTCTAGTTATCTAATATTTTCTTCAAGTTGCTTTTTTTTTTTTTGCCCCACATTGTTCAAACTAACAAAAGACTCATTGGTTGAATGAAACTTAAATATGTGAAAAGTATTAAATACAGTATTGTCTTCCTAGATGTACAGTTACTATGATGTCTAAGCAATGACATTAGCTATGGTATTGTATTGATTTCACTAAGGACTGTAGCTAGATTACAGTTAGGATTGTTTTATGTGCTATTCTACAAAGCAAAATCCATTTTTGAAAATTTGAAGTTGAAAAAAAGAAGTATAGGTTCAAATCAAATTAGAAGGTTATCACTTGCATAAGAACTGTGAAAAGGGTTGACTTGAACCTTATGAAGATCAGCTGGTCCAGCAGAAGTGTTACAGCACATTTTTGGTTTTGACCAAAGTGGGAACATTTATCTGCTTTTCTTACAGAGTGTTGCAAGATGATTTCAGTGCCTGGAGATATTCAGCTTCTGGATTTACATTTTAGCTTTACTAAAATGGAAATTGGATAACCAGTCAAAGCTTTTATTTATTTGTAAAATATTAATTAGTTAATGATTTCAGCCCTTCTCTCACCTTGTTTCAGAGCTCAGCTTATAAACAAGGCAATTGGTTGAGGACAGGTACCACAGCTTTTTTTGCTGCTGTTAAGTGTGACCTAATAAACATGCATTTCCAAAGAAGTACAGCTTTAAATTTTTGTTCTTCTTTTTCCTGTAGATTTTTTTTTTTT
>PPHD01004693.1:0-17434 GCA_002909625.1 Bambusicola thoracicus | reverse complement strand
CTTTCTTTCTTTCTTGATTTTTTTTTTTCCTACATGTGAAATGTCTTGACGTAGTTATAGAACAGCCTGTATCATACTCAAGGAAATGAAAATTAAAATGCTCTTTCATGCTGAGGTTGAGTTGCATTTCTGTTCTCCCTCTTTACCTCAGTCCAGGAGAATATATATTCATATGTACAGTTAGTAAATAATAATTCTGTCTGTTTGAGACAGTATATAGTCAGCTGTCTATAACAACAAGTTTACCATTCAGCTGCTTATTTTGACTGGATCCCATTTTTGTAGTATTAGAGAACAGATGTGCCTGGTGTAATCCTATAGTCATTTTTATCCCATTTTCTAATTTGTAGTCAAGGATAGATGATTTGATGAGACCAAGGCCTCTGTCAAACCTCCACCCTACTCTACCTCAAGCTGATCCCTTGACCTGGAAGAAAGAACACACTGTTCTGCAGTAAAACTGTTTCGTTTTGTACTGTACCTTAGTTGCCTTTAGATGAATACCAAGCACTAATAAGATCATTTTGGATAGTCTTTTTATCCTTGCTGAACTTTGTCTATGGCTGGAAAATAATTTAATAGCAGGCTTGAAAATATATTTGATACTTATTTTTAAGGGAAAAAAAGGAGAGAATTTGTTGGCATTAACAAATAATGATATGCTGAAAACTTTTGTAGAAAAATTGAGGCACAGAGGATAATAAAGGAGGAAGTGGAGCTCTGAAAGACAAGGTGCTGATGTCAAACTTGGTTGCACCAGGTGGTAATAGAAGAATCTGTCATGAAAAAAGTGTTTTTGCATGTATCAGTATACAAACAATTAGGGACTGGAGTTGGATTGATTTATCCCTGATGTACAATTACATTAATATTTTTTGTTTCTATTTTATGTTGTTTTTCATTTCTAAACTGCGCCAAATTTTGGTAAATGTCTAAAAAAGCTCTCTGGATAGGTCTTTTTTCATTCTATAAGCCTATAATTGTTTGATGCTTAAGCATCACAACAAACACACAGATCGCATGACATGTCTCAAACTAAGAACAAGGAAGGAATTCAAGGGACTTATGCATATTTATCTGCTCCCTTTTGTGGCTGCTTTGATTAATTTTTTAAAATTATTCTGTAGATGTTTTCATTTTTATGAAAATATTTTTAATATTTTGAAGAACTTGTGTATACATGTGAGCATGCTGTGAATTTTTAGCATTATTAACATCTTTTTGATAGATAATGATAGTAAAACTACCTTTTTCCTGAGATGTTAGGTGCTGTACTAACTACTCAGTGAAACAGATGATAAAATATTATAGGCAATTTGTAATGCCTATTGTTTAAGATCATGTGTAACTGTGTCCTTATTTTCCCTCTGGTTTTACAGGGCACAATGACTACATGTGTCCTGCCACTAACCAGTGTACTATTGACAAGAACAGAAGAAAGAGTTGCCAGGCCTGCCGACTAAGAAAATGCTATGAAGTGGGAATGATGAAAGGTGGTATGTACACTGCAGTCAACAAATCCTCAGCATTGGTGTCTGCTTTCCTGTCTTTTAACTTCATTGGACAGATGATATGGTTCCTAAGCAGGAATTTTTTTTTTTCTGATCTGAAGTGTATTAAATCAAAGAACATTTAAATAAAAATTAAAAGCATCTCAAATCCTATATTTTTATTCTCAGCCAAATTTACATCAAAATGTATAGAAACTTGGACTTTGATGGACCTATGATTCTTCTGTTAATATTTTTAATACATGATCTTTTGGGTCTCTGTTGGTAGAAGCCAGATTGTGATGAATGAAACTTAACTCAAGATTTTGTAGTATTCTGCAATTCAGTGTAAAAAACACTAGTAATCTCAGATCATCCATATTTATCAAAAAAACAGCAACAGTAACAAAACAGAAATGAATGAATATTCAATACTTATTCACTTAGTCTGGAAAGGAAAGTTAATCCCTTTATTCCGATAATGACCACATACTGTTGATGTGAATTAATTTCAACAAAACTGAAAGGCTTGGTTATTTTATGCATACTGGACTAGATGCCAATTTATTGGAAGATCTTACATACTAATGATGTCAGAGAGGAAGAATTAGTCACTGAATGCCTAGGCTGAAGTGGCATACCACTGAATTATTTTATACATATACTCAGTCATAAAGTTTTGGAGGCAAAATTAGAAATAACTGACAAGACAAAATAATTGCCATAGTGTGTTCCTAGATGGAAGAGTTCTTTTTGTAAAATATTTTTTGGTCCATCATGATACCTGCTTTTCTCCTCTAAGTTACAGCATTGTGTATTTCATAGAATCATAGAATCATTAAGGCTGGAAAAGACCTCTAAGATCATCTAGTCCAACTGTCTACCTACTTCCAATATTGCCTACTAAACCATGTCCCCAAGTATTACATCTACCTGTTCCTTAAACTCCTTCAAGGATGGTGACTCCACCACCTCCCTGGGCAGCCTTTTTCATTGCCTTACCACTCTTTTGGAGAAGAAGTTTGTCCTAATATCCAATCTGAACCTCTCTTAGTGCAACTTGAGGCTGTTCCCTCTTGTCCTATTACTAGTTACCTGGCAGAAGATGCTGACCCTCAAGTTGCCACAGTGTCCATTGAGGGACCTGTAGAGTGCAGTAAGGTCTTCACTGAACCTTGTTTTCCACAGCCTAAACAATCCCAGTTCCCTCAGCTGCAAGATTGGACAATTTGACAACTGACAATATTTGTCAAAAGCAGAGAGAAGTCAAATCCTGAAGAATCAATATTTCAGATGAACAGGAAATCATAGGAAGCATTTGCTCTAAATCAGAAGAAAACCTTGTAATAGACTATTAAAAATTCAGATTACTTTTATTAATGAGAAGTATTCACTAGCTTTCTCAAAACCTATTTTAATGCCAAAAGTTTTCAAAGCAATAAGCGTTAAGAAGAGAAAGGAATAAAACACATTTTATGTGAGGAAGGAGCTTATTTTTAAATTAGAGATTGTTTTTTTCTTTTTCTGGCATATGTAATGTTTACTTATTCCATGATGAACAACCATGTGGGAGCAAGAGAAAGGAGTACCTCTTCATGTCTGTATTTCACAGACCATATAGTAGTTTATAAATCCAGTCAGTGCAGTTGGCTAAGACAGGTTTGGGAATCCTAAGAGAAAGATTAAAGGGGAAAAAGTAAAGGTGTTGCTGTCCTTTGATGTTGCATATGCATTTTTCTCAGATCAAGAATTAGACAAGAGCTGAGACTGATTTTATTACTCTCTGTATTGTGTTGTAGGCATTTGGAAGATGTTAAATCTTTTTTAAATTTTAATGCTTGACTGTAGACTTTTTTTTCGTAAAGTTGTGTATCTGTAGTTTTTTGTTTCTTTCTTAATATCTTGGTGAATACTTTTAAAAGTCAAATTTATGCAATCAGTATGACAGTTACGGTCTGGAGAAATTAAGGTTTCACACAAGGCAAACTAATATAAGAAAATGTTATGCGTAAATTTACCATGCAGCCTATTCCAGATAAATCATTAAAGTATGTTAAGATACAACATTATGTTTTATGATGATTCTATTACGTTTTTCACTTGGCACGTTTCCATCCATTTATGCTTATAAGTATTTAATTAATGACCCACTCTACCAGTCTGATGTTTTTCCTGTCTGTTCTGTATGATACGAATTGTAATGTTTTTGACTGTTCTGTATATATTTGTTTTCAATCCCAAAAAGTCTGGTATTTTTTAGAAGTCTTCTTTCTGAAATTGCTGTTCTGAAGTTTATGTTTTTTACAGTGGTCACTTTAGTAAAGTCTTATGGACTTTATCTTTTCCTTTTACAGTAATATAAGATTTCTATTAAACAAACAATCAAACAAAAAAAAAACAAATAAAACAAACAAAGATATAAACATAAAAAAGCAAACAACTAAACTTGCATGTTGCAAACAAGGAGAGTAGATATATAAATTTTGCATGCTCCTATAGGACCACTGATAATGCGTTGAAGTTCACCACTGGTTCATAGGTGAGAGTTCAAGAGTTCATTTTATGAAGCCTGCAAAAAAATTATTGAAGTCCTTGTTACAGGTTACAAATTTGCCATGCCTGCTGAAGGAATATTCAAGGCAGGTAAAGTTTTGCAGGATAAACTAAAGCATTCAGGATTCTGCTGCAGGAGACAGAAATTCTTACCTCCAGATAGTTCTTGATAATTTTCATATTTCTCTCACATGAAGATAGAAGTTAAGTGCTTGTTTTTAGTATGCCATCTGGTTAACTTCTAAACTGTTAACTTTTAAGTATTTATTTATTTATTTATTTTGTTGTTGCTGCTGTTGTTTTGATTTGTTTTCCCAGGGGAGTTTGTCAAGCTTTTTTGTTGTTGCAATTCTTCTTTCAAACATTTCTGAATTAGACAGTATTCCTTAAAAAATTTAGTTATCTTGATAGAATTTTTAAACTGAAATAATCTTATTTTGTTTGCATGAAAGAATTTATCTTGTTGAAAAGGATTAGTTGTATTGTACATTTGAAAAAGAAATTTGTAGGTAATATCTCACTTTTATATTTACCTCCACAATTGTTAGTTACATGTTTTTTGCTATGGTTTACAGCTTTTAGACACAGTTGAATACTTCTGTAGCCTTTTCTCTTCTCTGAATGAATCTCAGTTTTCCTTCTCTGAGATTGCTTCTTAGCTGAGATTTCTTACTAGATCGTGTCTTCATCTACTGTTTAACTTCTGAGCAATAGCTGATATTATTGAATAACAGTAACTAAAAAAACTAGGTAAATTATTGTTTAGTTGTTCCTCGTTAGACATAACTTATTTAACTGTGCTTTCTGAGGTATTACTTCTGGAAAGTCAATTAAATACAGTATTTAAGAAGTTAATGTATTTTATTTTTAATGGAGTAGACACCATTGAAATATCTTTAGGCATTCTTTCAAAAAAGTGGAGGTGTCAAGTGGCTCTTGAAGTCAACTGTAGGAACATTTATTTATGAGATTGTGTGGAAAAATAATTTTTTCACCCAGTTTTTCTTTAGTCTTTCAAAAACTTTTTCCAGTACTGTAGAGCTTTTTTCCTTTCTCTCCTCTTATATTTGTGTTTCTTTCTGCATCAATTATTGTGTTGCTTGGAGATACAATTAGACTGGTAGATTCTCTGCTGATGCAGTTAGCATCTGAGACAGTGATTATAGCTGCTAGATTTTGTCCAAGCTTTTTCAAAATAAGACTTTAAAATCATATGCTACTACTTAGACTATGCACTTTCATGTTTGTATGTGAGGATAAAGTGTTCTCACACAGTAATCTCCTTATCATGTGCTTCTTTCTTCTGGTTGGTACCAAGAAGGAATAGCATTGCTTTTTTTAATATTTATGAAGATTGTCTTTGTTCTGTTTTGGAGAGCTGTATTCTAGCTTAACATTTCACACAGTGTGGGGTCCTGCAACACACTCCCAGACTCCAAATGGAGTTCTTACAGCAGTTGCAGTCCTAAAGCTTCAACTGTGTGTATGGTCCAGGTGATCTCTGCTCCAATATACATTTCCACTTCTCCTCTGTTTTAATGACTTGACTTCAAACGGTCCCATTCTCAGAAATCAAAACCACTTTAATTTCAATTTATCAATTAAGTATTTTGCATACTGTGATAAATGGATCTGGATTTCAACTGGATTTCTAGCTGTAAGAATGCTATGTTGTTCTCCTCCTATTATACATGACTGCAGACTTAACATCAAGTATCCTGTGGAATCAGAGCAACTTGGTGCTAATGGAATCAAAATTAACTACCCTAAATGCTATATCCATTATGAAAGATCAGTTATTTCCTTGATAAGATATTTTTAGACACTCTGAGACCTGCATAATTTGTCAGCTGTCTGATATCTTTCCAATCTTGAGTCATATGAAATTTGGTGATTGAGGATTTGAGAGCTCATGTGCTAGATCCATCTGGTGATCGTAGATACGATCTGGGGTGTTTATTAGCTTGGAATAGCCTGAATTTGATGTTGTAGAGAGAAGATTCTGTGTTCAGGAGTGTCATTTCTGTGAACTATGAAATTACTGTGTAATTGAAGCCTGTGTACTGCAGTGCTCCTCCCAGAAATTATCTGGGAAGCTTTCAGAGATTGGTGTAGTGCAGCCCAGGGAAGAAAAGTTGGTTTGATGTACCAGTGTGCTATAACTACAAGCCAGTTACTTGTAAAAAAACATTTACTTCTAGTCTCTGGAAAGAATAAACACATTCCTATTTTCAGGTTTTCTCTTACATTCTCTTGAACTTGTTACCTACCGTAATGATATGGGAATTGAGTCCGGAGAAAGTCAGAGTGACAGCGGTACATAAGATCAAAACAAATTTTTACAGAGAAAATAAAAAGCACTCAGCAAATTTACCATCTGCTCAGAGAAGAAACTTACTTTTTTTTTTTTTTTTTTTTTTTTGTCTTTAAATGGAGAGAGCTATGCTTTCTTACTGAATACTATATTTGCTCATGTTAAAAGCCTTCCTCTCCCCCCAGTAAATAAATAAAATACATAGAAAAAGGCTAGAAAGTTAATAAAATCATTCTCAAGAGCAGAGGTAAATCTACGTCTGATGCAACCACTGGAATGTTTCCAGGCTTTCTGGTTTTCCGTGTAATTATCTTCTAATGAAATATCGTATCAAAAATAGAGATTAGTGAATGAAGGCAAATGGCTTAACAATGTGAAACTATTTTCGTTTGTCCAAAGAGAACCTTTTTGATATTTATTGGACATGCTGTTCTGTACTCAACCAAATAACTGCGTAGGTGGGGTCTGATAAATGTATGAGAAAATGTACATTTTTAATATGTAGTTGGTGGACTGAAAACATGTACTCAAGCAGCATTTGAGGAAAACTTTTGTGAGTTTAGAACAGCCTCTTGGAAAGGAAGATGAAATTAAAACCTAGCTTTTTAGTGAAACATGAACACTTTTGCAAATATGTTTTACCTTCCCATTCCAGGCTAGAAGGAGTACCAGGAGGGATCTTTGCTCAAAGCAGGTTAAGCACTACATTCAGACTAAATTGCTTAAGATTTTTTCCAGTTAAGTCATGAAAATCTCCAAGGGCAGAGATTTTACAGCCCCATCTGACAACATGTTTTGTGCTTGTTTATACTCCATAGCTATCCATCAGCTACCCATTCACCAGTACCTGAGGTGTTTTTCAGCAGAGCTGCACTTAATCCTTTTGTCCTCCAGCTTGTATTGGTAATGGGCGTTGCCTTGACCCAGGTGCAAGATCTTGCATTTGGATTTGCTGAACCTCATGAGGTTTACCTGGGCCCACTGCTCAAGACTGTCCAGGTCCCTTTGGATGGTGTCCTGTCCCTCTGGTGTGGGACACCCACAGCTTGGTGTCATCAGCAAACCTGCTGAGGATGCACTCAACCCCACTGTCAATGTCATTGATGAGAGTATTAAAGAGTATTGGACCCAGTGCTGACCCCTGGGGGACACCAGTTATCAATCATGATTGATGTCTGGTTCTTCTGAAGGATTCACTGTGAACCCGGGAATGTTTATGAATTCACTGTAAAGACTACATAGAAATGAGGCTGCTGGTATTCTTATTCTAGCCAAAACTTAATATGATTTGTGCAGGAGTGTCAGCACTGAAAGTGATTCAATTGAATGATGTATTAATTGAGCTTCTGTTGCCTCTCTTGTACATCTCCTCTAGTGCTCTTTAAAATGTGCTATGAAGAAAAATGAATGCCAAAATACATATTAGGAAGTAGCATGTCTTGCACCTTTATTGCAAATTAGCAGATCATTAGTTCTCAAGCTGTGAGTTATGCATAGTCATTAGAGACCATAAATTACATTTATCTGATTGCTATCAGCACTTTTGGTCACCACGTCTTCAAAAGCTTTACATGAAGGACCACTTTTATGATCTGCATTGTAGCTGATGGGATGCTGAGCAATGTGGTGCTTAAAGTGACTTGATCACTGAGCAAGGTCAGGATGGAACAGTCTCTCAGCAACCTGATCTAGCTATAGATGTCTCTCTTCAGTGCAGGTGAGTTGGACCTTTAAGGGTTCCTTCCAAATGAAATGATTCTGTGAGCAAACTGGTGGAGCAGTGGACCCTGTACTCCCCACTGCTGACTCTCTCTCCCTCCCTCCCTCTCTCTCCCTCTCTCTCTCTCTCTCTCTTTTAACAGTGGCAGCAGATTGTAGAAAGAAAAAGTTGTTGTCTGTAAATGATTGAGAATCATTTTTGAAACAAGCAAACAATAAAAACCAAAATTCTGTGATAGAATCATAGAATATCCCGTGTTGGAAGGTACCCATAGGGATCATTAAGTCCCTTGATTTTTATTTTTGATTATCTAACCTAAGCTATCCCAAGCTTGATTTGATATGTTGGTAACCAGTCATTATGCCAGTCTTCTTTTTTTTTTCCTTTTTTTTCCTGTGTACTAGATGATGCGCTATCATCTGATATTACCCTTGTCCAACATAGTTTAATGACAAAACAGAGGAATTGCATTCAGGTCCAGTACTTTGTGAAGTAATCAGACAAGGAAGTATGTTGAATTGGTGAAGGCCTTTTAAAATCTTGGTGTCAGTGAATTGTCATGACAGTGAGAGGAAAAACAAATATCGAGGTACACCAGATTCTGCTAGGTCATTGTAGTAGAAATAGAAATTTAAGACCCTGTCCAAGCCAATTCTCAGAGCAATATTTGCCTACCAATGTAGAGTGGCAAAAAACTATTGCTTTGAAAGAATATGATGTTCAGTGACTAGGTCCAACTACAGCTTGATGATGGAGTTGCAATAGTTCAATTTCTTTAAATGAACTAAATCATCACACTCAAGTACTATCTCTATATATTAAACAAATAAATGAATGGCTTAATTACAAACATCATATCCAAAATAATATGTACTGCTTCCAGTATTAGCAACTGGAAAGACATGTTATTTGCCACTTTTCTGTTAATTTAATCAGACGCTGCCATTCTCCTCCTCTTACTATTTTTGTGTCTGTTGGTCTGTTGATCAGGCCCTGTTAAAATTTGTCTGATGAGAAATATTAATACTCCATGGCATATATCAACAATGATTTTAACTTCCATACCACCATCTTGTGGTATTTTACAGAAAAAAAATTGCATAATCTAAATTCTAGTTGAATTTAGGATCAGTTACATTCAGCAACATTACAGAGCCCCTCACTGTACTGGAAAAGCCCAGGATATAGCCTTTTCTGAGCTGACAGGCTCTAGGAGATAGGATGGATGACACAGGGGCAAAGTGATTAAAGACCAAAAGCTTCAGAGTTCCTTAAAAAACTCGATAGTATATTTATAAAGGCAGACTCTTAAATCTTGGTTTGTTTCAGTTCCGGAATAAAAAAAAAAGACAAAAAAAAAAAAAAAAAAAAGACATATTCTTAAGGTTCAAAAAGAAAAAGAAAAAGAAATACATTTCTTCTCTTACCATATGTTATTATTATAAGAGGCAGTTCTACTAAGGGAGCAAGTACTTGAAGAACCTTCAGCAAAATTAAATAACCTTTAAAAATATGTAGTTCCTATCTCATGTCAAGTTTAATAGAATTTTAAAATACTATCAGGACTTGTGCTTACAAATTTTACACAGAGAACTATAGTTCATGCCTCCCCCCATCTCTGTAAAATTCAGGCTGTGCTCTTCATTCATTTTCACAGCCATCTCTTCTGAATAACACATAACCAAATATACAGTGTTCATCAACCATTCAGGAGCAGAAAAAGTTCCAATATCATGGTGGATAGACCAAACTCAAATATTTTGTTTATTGATATCACTGTCAGAAACTGATTTTCTTGTCATAAACCTGGCTATTAAGCACCGTCACTTGAGACAGGTGTGCTCATGATTAGATATTTAATTCTATTTGATGTTGTTAGATTATTTCAGTCAGTTTGTCTCATTCTCTTGATGGAGTTATTGCATTGGTGGGGAAGGGAAGAGCTGCTGACGTCATCTGGCTGAAATTGTTCAAAGCATTTGATGGATGGACTACTTACTGAGTGGATAAGGAATTGGCTCAATGGTTGACTTGTGGTCAACAATCTGCGTCCACCAGTGACAAGTCATGATACTTTGGTGATAGTACTACCAGCAATGTTTATCATCTTTGTCCTCAACATGAACAGTGGGGTGCTGAACACACTCAGCAAGTTTGTAGATGACAAACCTCAGGAAGTCCAGGAAGGCCTAGTACTGGTACTGCACATCAGTCAGGGCAATCCTAAGCACAAAAACAAACTGAGCAATGAGTGAATAGAGAGCAGCCCTGTGGAGAAAGACTTGGGGTACTGGTGGATGAAAAGCTAAACATGAGCTGTCAATGTGCACTTGCAGCCCAGAATGCCAGCTCTGTCCCTGGGTGTATTAAAGAAGAGTTGCCAGCGAGTCAAAGAAGGTACTTCTCTTTAAGTCCGCTCTTGTGAGATTTCCCCTAGGTTCCTGCGTTTGACTCTGAGGCCCCCAGTGTAAGGACATGGACCTGTTGAAGTGAATCTAGAGAATCAGGAAGATGAACAGAGGGCTGGGCACTTCTTTTATGAAGAAAGGTGGAGGGAGCTGGGGTTGTTCACCTTGGAGAGGGTTCTGGAGAGAACTTATAAGAGGCATTGCATTAACTATCAGGGGCCTTCAAGAAAGCTGTACAGTGACTCTTTATCGAGGAGTAAAGTCATAGAACAAAGTGTACTGGTTTTAAACTAAAAGAGAGTAGATTTAGATTAGACATTACTAAGAAATTCTTCACTGTGAATGTAAAGAGGCACAAGAGCAGATTACTCAGAGAGGCTATGAATGCCCCATTGCCCGAGGTGTTCAGGGCCAGGCTTGATGGGGCTTTGAGCAGTGTGATCTAGGAGGAGGTGTTCCTGCTCATAGCACGGGGGGTCAGAACTAGGTGATCTTTAAGGTCCCTTTTAAATCAAACCATTCTATGATTGTATAATTCTGTGATTTGAAGTAATTTTCAACCCGTCTGTATTTTCAGCACAAAAAGAAGAAATTTTTCAAACCTATAAAATTTGATTTTGGAAAATGGTGTTACTTTCCTGTGACAAAATAATGCTTCTGCTGAGAGAACCACATGGAAAAACAAAACAAAACCCCCTAAATATCAAAGCTTTAAAAAACCTCTTTGTAAAGACCATAATTCTGATATGTTACATCATTAGGACCTACGCTGCAGTCATAGCTAAAGCAAGTCTCTGTCCATTATAAATTTATCAAGAATGTAATTACATTCCTGACACCTACATATGTACAGCAGCTTTAGAGAAGCTTCTTTAAGGCCTTAAAGAAACATTAAAAAAATACTGACTTCATCATGCCTAATGAGGTCTGTCTAAAAAGAAAAATAACTGTAAGGTGTCCTGAGGAGACACCTACCTTGCATGCATGCACCTAAGACAATTTTTAGATGACTGTAAAGCCAGTTACACTCTGATATCACTCACGTTTGCATTCATAGAGGCACTGTTGGCTTGTTCACACTGTTGTTCTTTGCCAGACTATTACTTTTGTGCCTTTTTATAAATGACAACAATGATATTAGTGTAAGTCTGGGCATCGTTCCAGAGCTCCTCTGCAGCATTTTAGCAAATAAGTCCTGTATGAGGATACCCAAGACTGGACTTTTGATTTCTAGTCTCTTCAACTGTCCGTTTCAGTTTCAGATTACCCTACTCTCCATATAAGCCCTTTCTGGCATAGAAAAATCTAGAATTTTTTTTCCTTTGTGAATACTGATGTGATCATGTAGCTTCTCTGCTGTGGCTGCTATTTCCTGCATGTTTCTTTAACTACTCTGGTCATCAACTGGACATGGACTCTGGCTTTCTGAAAGATGCCTTTGTAGTCATTATCTCTTTTACATTATGATATATGCTTGATCTTTTCTTCTCAGACAGGATTCGTTTTACCAAATGCTGGACAGACCTTCTCCCTGGCAGTTGGTAATTCTGATGAGGTAGATTAGTCTCAAAGAGATAGAGAATTGCTTCAGAGAGAAGGTGATTCCATGCAACTTTGAAATGCTCTTTTGACAGTCTGTAGCAGACTGTAAGGACAAAAGTACAGTTTAGTAATGCTTCAAGGCCATATGCGTAATAAGAAATGTATCTTATAATCTGTAGGCCACTAATGAGGAGAAGAAATTTGGACAGAGTCTCAGATTCAAGGGTTGCTCCAGACTGGTAGTTAGGTGGTAAACCTAGGTCTTGCAGTCTTTTCCTCTGCACAGAGCTCTCTTTTCCCACCATGTTCCCACAAACCATGTTCTGAATCTGTTCGTCTTAGAAGCCACAGCTGGTGTATTGATAAAATGGAAAGGAAGCAACAAAAGGAAAAGCCTGCATTTACCAGGAAGCCATAAATGGAGAGGAATCCTCTAAAGCTAAAAACTCATTTTTGAGCAGAAAGTTTTTAAATAGAAGCTTCTTCCCTGTGTTAAAAGTTATTTATTTTGGTGGTTAGCTCCAGTCAGACATGAAACAGCACTAATATGAATGAGAGGTTATTGCTTATATGCTTGTTGCCTAGAAACAGAGCTCTGGTTCTCCACTTCTGGCACTCAACCTGCCTATACATTTTGACTTGTCAAGTTTCCAAATCTACTGTGTTTCCATTCCTTTCAGTGCTTGAATTGGGAACTGAATGTCTGTCAAGTATGAAGTGGAAGTTAATTTGTAGAACACTGACTATTGCGAAGATTCTAAGTGCTGAATACCTACCGTTAATGGTACAGCTCAAGGTTACGTGAGAATGAATATTTAAGCAGTACTTGCATTCTGATGCCCATGGCTGGGACAGTTATTGGTGCCATTATTACTACTTCAAATAATGGAAAGATAGCGAGCTAGCTGTAGATAAACATTTTCCATATAATTTACAGGACTTCTAAAGCAGTAAGGGGATAAAAAAGCCAGATATTGTGACAGAGATTACTTTTGTCTTTGATTTATAGTATTCTTACTAATGTTTAGTTCAGAAATGTGCTGCTTCTCTGATGGTTCTTTTGGCAAAAGGAGGCACAGTATTTAACAGCTCATCGACCTGTTATTTCCTTGGATTTTCCTTCTAAATTTAACAATTGCATCTGGCAACCTACAAAACTAGAGAATCTGAAATGCAATTGGAAGGAACATAAGTATTCCTTGCAGCAGTAGAAAACTACTACTCATATTAAAAATATATTCTGTGGTTTTGTTAAAAAGCAATTCTGTTGTCACTGAATCACAAGCCAAGATTGTATCTACAAATATGGCAGTTGTTTGCATGAATCAGAGCAAGGAAATACTTGCAACCAGGAACTTTTTTGTGTCTAAAGTTTTAGACTGAAATTTTATCAAAGATCGTTCTGCATACCACCCTAAGATGTCTAAGGGTTATCAATAGTGGTCTAAGTGTTACTTTTAATTTTCTTACTTGCTTGAGGTATGATCTTAAATCTTTTTACTCTGTTTTTAGTCAGTAAAATTCTTTTATGAAAGGGAAAATAGAATCTCCTGAACCCAGTAGACTTAATATAGTAGTTTATAGGATAAAGTACTGTCTCATCCCACTGTATGGACCTGGAACTCAAGTAAAATCTGCTATCTCCTCTGACTGAGCAGCATATGTTTTACTTTTGCACATTTATGAGAGAGAGTTAAGAAAAGAAATTACTTTGGAAGTGAATATTTTTATGGCCAGACTAGACAGTGATAATGCAGAAGAAGGAGGGCAGTGAATTAAAAATTTTAGTTTCATGTTGTGCGTTCTTCTCAGATAAACAGCTCGTGACTAACCAAGCTTTACTGAATGGGATAGCCTGAGAAAAATGCTGCAGCTGGAACACTGTTATCACATCACAAGACAGGATATGTTGTTACTGGCTAGATTCAAATTTTCTGTAACTACATTTTGCTCACTTTAATTTTTCTATAAAATAAAATAGTTATATCCTGCTCCAAATTAGATTATAATGTCCCCAGGTGACATGTGTCATGCAGTGAAAACTGCAATGAAATAGAAAATCATTTTCTGTGAATGATGCGTACGGTCATGATGTAGATTAATAAAATGTACTACTAGATAGTTAAAACTGCAAAGTGAAATTCTCAAATGTTAGAAAATACAGAAACTATATATTCTATGATTCTACGATTCTATGACACAAAGGTATCTTGTTAGTTTTATCAAATGTGCTTGTTTTTCAGTCTTTGTGTCAAAAAAAGCTTTACTGGGTTTTATGAAATCCCTTCCCATTTATTGCAAATAATAAATGTTCTTCAGTTGACTCATCTTTCTACAAAATTCCTAATAATGAAATTAAATAATATTATCTAAAACTATCACAAATATATTTTAATTAAACAGGTTTTGAGATTATGCATATATTTTCAAATCTAAAGTGCCTAATTCTGGAGTTGTCACAAAGCAACACAGATTTGCTTCTATTTGCTCTCTTCATCCGTGAATATTTTTGAAAATTTTACTACAGAAGATATAAAGGTGGGGAACTTCAGGCACAAAGAAACTGGCCTTTGGATGGCCGAGTTTCAGTATTAACCCCATGCATATCAGCATTCCTAATTAACAATATATATATTTTTGATGATCTCGTATTTTTTTGTTTGTTTTGCTTTTATCACTTATTTGAAAACACTACTAGAATGCTTCACCTGGTTAAAGTTTGATTTCACAATCCCTATGCAATTTTGCTGCTAATCAAGTTCTACTGAAATCCAAGAGTATGTAGATGTTCTACGATTTTGCAACCTATCTTCATATCTTAGCGGGCTGGCTGAATTTAGAGATGAAACTTTGGGAAATTTTCTTTGAAAATATTCATTGTTTAAACTTTACTGCTGCGGTGGAAGTCACTGGATAGCTTCTGAAAGATACACATATTTCTATTTTTGGTAGAATATTGTTTCTCATAATCTGCCAATTCTAGTTCCTTTATTGTCTGAACTGTGAAAATAAAATTAATGCATTCATATATTTTTAAAAAAGAATTTAGAATCATGACACTTTTGATAGTTAAACTGGCTGAAAATAATTGTCTTTTTATTTTGAATTAGTGACTGTGCATTATTATTACATTTTATAACAGATATAAAATTTGATTTCGCTGGAGGAGATTTGGAAGCACTAATATTTTTCAGAGATACGCACTCCTTTTTGGTCCAAGAAAATAAGTAACACAATCCCTATGTTATGTACTCATCTAGGGATTTAGCATTAATATCTATAAATCTCTAAATAGTGTGATGCTTATACAGATTCAACAACCTTCCTGTCTATGATCGTAAAAGCTGCTGATGTGATGCAGAGAGAATGCATACTCTCCCTTATTTATTTTTTCAAATCTGATCTCTAAAAGTGTAATGTAGGCTTCTTCTTCTTCTTCTTCTTCTTTAATTCCTGAAAAAACAACAACAACAAAAACATAAAACTAAATTTGGGCAGAGCATTTCTTCCAAATACAGCATGTTATGTTCAACTTCACTCAGTGCATCACTCTTTTCTGGGTGACAAGAAACCAGAGCAGATGAACTAAAAATAAAACTATTGCTGTCCTTTAGAATCTGGTTTATTTGTTAGCAGCTAAACATGCTCACATTTGTAAATGTCCTCTATTAAGTTAAACATTCATCATATCCTTGTTTTACATAACAAGGCAGGTCTGGAGTAAGTTTAATGTGAAAAACAAACAAGCAAACAAAAATACTCCTACAGAGAGATTCTATGGCACAGACAATTAAGCCAAAGGTGCTATATTTGTTTATATTGAAGGGACCTTCTCTCCCACAAATTTTATCTGTACCTCTCAAAGACATACCAATGTCTAATGTATTCATAAGTTCAGCTTTGTTTCAGCATGATGTAAAAAATAATCTCTTGTTGACTGTCCTGAACCTTCTGCGGGATGTTTTCCTTTGATACTGTCTTAAATTAAAGAAGAGTGAGTGTTGGTAATTTATTCATCTTGATACTTCTGATCTGTAATCTTGTACCTGACAAGCAGACCTAGTCAGTTCAGCTGTTTCTCACACCAAGTTTATTTCACTGTTTAAATCATCATATACATCTCTCACTTATTAGATCTTTTTCAGTTGTCTTATATATTTTATATTATTTTTAAAATTGGAAGAACAGAACTGCAGATAGAATTCATTGTGGTGTGCCTCATGGGTTTATATAATCTGATTTATGAAGATGTTTTGTTCTCTCTTCCTCTCTTGGTAACTTCTAGCGTACAATTTACTTTCTAATCTAACTTATCTGATGTTTTTATAGCATTATTATAACCCCAAGATAATGTTTCTGAATTACGTCCATTCTAAGGCCATCTATTTTTGTGTATGTTGCACACTAGAGGCTCCAAGAATACTTTTAACTCTTCAAAGGGAAATTGCTGCATGAGCAGCTGTAGAATTTGGAATGTGGGAAAGTTAGCAAATGTTTAGTGTGTATGAACCATGTGGTTTTTGTTACATTATTATTTATTTGTGTTTCAAAGGGTAATTTTAATTCAATAACATTACAGTGAAATAAAGCATACTAACAAATCTATTTGTTGCAGAAGAGCATGCATACTGAGTAGTCCATGCATGCTGACAGAATAGTTTGATGAAGCAAGCTATCAATGAGACTAACTCCAGGATGGCACTGTTCCAAAATAAATCTTTTATTTTTTTCTTAATATCAAGAATCTGCCCCTCATCTTCTAAACAGAAATAATTAAGTGGCAGTAGGTATTACTGAATGAAAAATGGGAACAGCAGTGCACTTCAGACTTTTGGCTTGCAACTAGTTTAACTAATGGGAAAATGTAGAGAGGTTAAGTAGTAAGGGTGATGAAAGATTCATGGAACTTGCTGTATACGGAAAGATTTATAGATTAGAATCAAAAGGCCTGCTAGATCTTGAAAGAATTAGACTTAAAGAGATTAATCTTCAAGTACAAATTCATTGAATGTATCACTGTATTCAAAGAAAGAGGCATACTGATCCATAGATGCTCTCTTTATCATTGGGAGAGGACACCTGCTGATAGGATCTAAAAGCCATTAATCTGAAGAAGAAATTATATGAAGAAATACTGGATGTGAGAAAAAAACAAAACAAAACAAAACAAAAAAATCACCAAAAATTGGAAGCTAAATAGATTTTTTTTTTTGTGGTGTGAAAAAAGCTGATAAAAGATTGTCTTTTCTCTCCCCCACCCACCAGAAAGTTCAGTATTTATTTATTTTAAGGGCCAGTAGATTAGTTTTTCTTTTCTTTTCTTTTCTTTTCTTTTCTTTTCTTTTCTTTTCTTTTCTTTTCTTTTCTTTTCTTTTCTTTTCTTTTCTTTTCTTTTCTTTTCTTTTCT
>PPHD01004692.1:2160-28005 GCA_002909625.1 Bambusicola thoracicus | reverse complement strand
AAGAAAAGAAGAAGGGGGGAAAGGAAGAAAGAAAGGAAGGGCAAAACCCGGGATCAGGAGGGAGGGAGGAGGAAGGCAGGCGGGCGGGAGCGGGGAAAGGCGGCCGGGCCGTACCTGCATGGTGACGACCCCCAGCTCCTCGGTGGCGAGCTTCCTCATCTGCGTGGCCAGAACTTGCGCTTCCTCCAGGATGGAGAACTCCGCCTCGGCGGCGCCCAGCCCGCATAGCACTGCCAGGCACAGGAGGCCCAGCGCTCCCCGGCCCCGCGGACGGCGGCCCCGAGCGGCGGCCTCCAGCCGCCCTCCGCCCCGCGCCATGCTGCTGCCGCGGGAGAGCCGAGGGCGCCGCTTCCCCCGCGCCGCTCCGCTCCGGCTCGCTAGGGCCGCGGGGCGGCCGCCATGCGGGGGACGGCGGCTCCGAGAGCGCTGCGCCCCGCGCCCGGCTGCAGGGACTGAGAGCGGCTACGGAGAGACGCAAAGTGCGGAGCGGAGGAGGAGCGGGAGCGGCGGGGCCGAGAGCGGAGCCGCAGCGGGGAGAGGCGAGGGAGGCGTCTGGAGCCGCCGCGCTGCGGGCGGGGGCAGCGCAGGGCCGGACCCCTCCTCCCGTCCCGTCCCGTCCCGTCCCGTCCCCTCCCCTCGGCCGCCGCCCCCCGCGGCCGTCCGGCTGAGGAGCCCGTGGAGCGGAACGGAATTGGACTGAGTTGGGCACGGCCCGGGTCGGAGAGCGAGCGGGGCTCCGCGAGGCGCTGCGAGGCGGACATCCCCACGCGCGTTTGTTTTTACTTCTGATTTTCCTTCCTTTTTTAAATCAGAGTGCCCCCGTCCAAAGCCCCCCCCCAGCACCCCGAGGCCGAGCGCCAGCGCTGCGGGCCTTACCTCACTAACGAGCGCCTCGTGTCAAAGCCTCGAGTTACTGGCCTGCTGCGCAGTTTTTAAACGCCTCTGACCTGCAGGAATGAGATGGCTTCGAGGCCCACTCCGGAGGTGAATCTTCTGTAAGCATGGTGGCAGCGCGCTGGTGTCCTGGAGCACGACATCCCATGAGTTAACAATGACCCATCAACACCTGACCCAGCTGGGTGGCCTTGTGTCTCTGTGCCTGTGTGACCCTCATGGCTACCAGATACTGCACGCAGTCTGTGCCTGGCATACAAAACACCACTGGTACAGCTTCCATGTTGTTTCATGTAATAGAAAACGTCTAGAAATGGAGTTCTGGCCACTTCTCATTGTTTGTTTCCTGACATCTCCCATGTGTTGGCTCTTCAACACAGCAATGCCCAGGCCCTGGCTCCCTGCCACCAGACTTAAATGAATTAATAGATCTGTAGAACCATTAAGGTTGGAAGAGACCTCTCAGCTCCCCCAGCCCACCCCCCCATGCCCACTGCCCACATTCATCAGTGCCACATCCCCACAGCCCTGGAACACCCGCAGTGATGGTGACCCCACCACCTCTGTGCAGCCTGTACCATTGCACACCCGCTCTTTGGAGAAGACATTTTTCCTAATACCCAATGTGCCTCTCCCCAGGCACAGCGTGAGGCTGTCACCTCTCTCCCTATCACTGTTCCCTGGGAGCAGAGGCCAATCCCCACCTCACCCCAACCTCCTTTGTGGATGAGTTGTAGGGGGCGATGAGGTCTCCCCTGAGCCTCCTCTGCTCCAGGCTGAACCGTCCCCGTTCCCTCAGGCACTCCCCATAGGACTTGTGCTCCAGGCCATTGTGCTTGGGTTGAATAAATAGAATATACAAACACCTTATCTAATTATCCTTGGCTTTTGCTCTCTTAGGTGACTTACAACTCTAAAATAACATATTTTTTCACTTACCCTGTGCAGTACTTCTGGTTTAGGACTGAACCAAATGACACCTCTCCAAGCTGCCGTAGCTTTTATTTCCATGGCTAAGGCAGCATTGGCCACCTGAGCGACAAGGCATTTTCTTTCCATCATGCTGAGGCTCTTGGACTTCTGTTGGAGTCTTTTCCCTGGACCCAAGAGAGAGAGAAGCTGAAGGGAGCCAAATTTGCTCTTAGCACCAGTCATTTTCATATAACATTTTATGATTTTTTCTTATTAGTGGAGGACACAAAGGTTTTGCATTATAAAAGCCAAGTGGTTTTCAAACATCTTGGCTACGTTACCCACAGTTTTAAACTGTCACTTCTGACCCCAGCTGCATGTTTGAAAAGAAAAATCTCTCTCTGTAAACTTTGTCATATAAAAAATTATCCCACCGAGGCAACAGCTGCAACCACCGAACCTCCATCCATCCAAGGCACCCAAACTCACGCTCCCAATCGTGAAACCACTGTATTTGTGCTACCAGTAGTCTTACTCGTTTTTATTTCTTGCTAACAAACTAACCTCAGGAAATGAACGAGGCAACCGTCCTTCCACTTCCACAGTGCCAGGATCCTGCTGATGGCAAGGTAACTGATGGAGCAGGATTACAGCTTTCATACACAGCCCAGCGATGCACCTGGCAGCCCTGGAGGCAGAGCTGGCTGCTGGCACTGCAGCCTCGCAGTGCTGCATCCCACCTCCTCCTGGAATCATCGCTGCCACCTCGAGATCAGCTTCCACACATCTGGAGTTTGAAGGAAAAATAGGAAATGACTCCCTCCAAAATACCACAGGGGGGAAAAAAGGAATGTGATACCTAAAAAATCCTTTGCTATTCAAATGGTGTGATAGTTGGAGTCATGGGACATCAGCCAAGAGCTGCCCACACAAACAACCCGAGGCTGAGCACTCTCTCCTTCCAGGCTGGTCTTTAAGTGGATGGTGATGCAGTTGTGTATCAAATCCTACTCCTGCTCCTTTGGGATAAGCCTTGAGGAAGAGAGTCAAGGCCCTGTAGGTGTGGTGGTGTTGTGGTGTACCCAAAAGAGGAGGAAGAGGCAGTGAGATGCAAATGCCAGGCGAAGAGATTATATCTCTGCTGCGCTACCAGCATTTGGGCATAAATAATTCAGCCATTCAGATTTGCAAAAATGAGGCCATGCTAGAGATATGTCCTTTTCCTAAACAGCAAGGGGAAAAAAAAAAGAATCTGAAACGTAAGTGCCAGGGAATGGGAAGAAGAGGAACTGAGAGTAAGAGTCCTTCTGATACAGCATAAGCAGACAGGTCAGTGTGTGCCAACATGGGGAACAGAACTGTGTGATGCCTCCACAGGAGCTCGTGCACATGGCAGCACCAAAGGAAAGCTGTTTCTGTAGCACATGATGCAAAATGTACTGAGCCAAGGTTAATTCGCTGCGTATATCCCTCTGTTGTGATCATGACTTTCTTGATGTATCTTCTGAAGTTCCTTTACTGATGCTAAATTTGTATTTTCAAAACTGTAAGCTAACTACATATCCAGGTACAGACTCACGTGAATACCAAATTCTCTGTGGAAAAAAAGCAATATCCTCAGCTTGCTGCATTTGCTTCACTTTGTGGCAGGTCCCTGCACTGTCTGAGCAAATCAGGAGCTGTGTGAGTTGGGAAGGCATGGTCTGATCTTTGGAAAATCTCCTTGAAAGTGGCACTTCTTCATGATACTGATCTTTACACCTGCGAGCAATACGACGTGTTCCAAAAGTGGTGAAGCAGGCAGAAGGCTTGCCTGGCAGCCTCGTGCATCCTACTGGATCCTCCACAGCCTTCTGCTGGTTGCTCAGCCTGCAAGCTGTGCTCCGTGAGTCCCTTAAAGGCAGCAGGGTACTCCCAAGGAACTGGGAAACACTTTGTGGCTCTCCTTTCTAGCCTCAAAGCAAAGACTAAATTAAACCTTTTCATGTACTATACACTGGAAACAACTGTCCCTTGCACACCCTTCATTAATTTCTGACAGGGAGAGCATTTGTACAGCTGTCTTCGTACCCATAGCCCTTACACATGGTCATATTCACATCTATCACGTGGCAGGGCCAATAAGGCTGTAAACTCCAAGTTCTATCCCAGTGCAGCTTCTGCCCACCTAATCCATCACTCCCCTATGGATTACAACCAGTGGAGAAAATGGAAAAAATGTCTGCAGTCCTCCCCCGTCTGTAAGTGTGCCTGTGAGAGCGTTCTTTCCATAACACCATCATTACCAGATAATATTTTTAATGAAAGCCATCACGTTATGTAGTTTCAGAGTGTGTGGTGTGGGATTTCAAAGTGAGCATTGTGCCCAGCTGTATAGCTCGGGATGGGAAAAGCCTGATGTGAGCAGCACAGTCAGGTCACCACAATTTGAGTGTGGTCTCCTGTCAGGTCAACTGCTTTCCTATTAATTCTAACCAAGAGTTGATGTAAGGAAGAAAATCCCTGCCACAGGAGGAAGACAACAGGGTGGGGGGATGGGGCAGGATGGGAGCTGGAGGCCGATGGATGGGGCATGAAGTTTACTATTCCTGCTGGCCCTAGACAGAAAATGGGCACTATCCAGATGGGTGTTTTCTTAGCCTGCACTGGGAAGAGTGGGCACAAGGGCAGCTCAGCACATCTTGTTTCTCCTAGCAGAATATCACCCAGACAAAACCACTGCAGGAGCGTGGTGTTACAACGGACGTTCACAATACAGGAAAGATAACAGACATAATTTATCTCAATGTAAAGAGAGCGATGACCTGACAGTGCAGGAAAGCTGCAGTCTGGGGTTAATAGAACCCAGCCTGACTCTGGCTGAGCACCTCTCCTTACTGTTGCAGCCCGAGGTCTTCAGCATCTGTTTCCTTTATTCTATGCCTAGAGCCTCCACTAAGCTGGCCAGTAACTCCAGACCACTGAGAAACAGATCAATAATTCTTCTATGGGAGATGTATGTGTGTATATATATGTATAGATAATATTTATGCATATATGCTTCAATTTATGCTTCAAAAATACCACGTGGTGAAAAATCTTCAGGATATAAAACATCCCACCATAGAACAGTCAGGATGTACATACTACTATATAGATACACACTATATGCATGTGCATACATACATTTGCTGTCCATATATAACACATGCAAAAAGCTCTTTCAGCGGCATGGAACCCAGTTCAGGAGGGAGCTCCATTAAGGAACAACGTGGTTCATCACATGGCAACCCTGACAAATTGTAAATGGGAGTCAGGCTGCTTTTGAAATATGTTCAAGGAATTCTCTGAATATTAGTGGTTCTCTCCTGAATCACCACCATGTGAATTATTAAGCACTTCTCATGCTCGTGGATGAAAGGATGTGCCCATGCTGTGAAACAGAGGATGCAAATTTCTAATTCACATTTCTTGATCTCTTCATTCTTCTGTGGTTCTTCTCATTCTGATGAATTTTTATCTACACACATATAACGGAAAGATCAAAGATGATTAGGAAGACCCTCTTTGTGAAATTATTGCTATGATCAGAATATCATGCTACTTGCACTATTTTCTCCTTTCTTAGAATAAGCTGAAAAAATATTTCTGGAAAAAACATTTCCGAAAAAAGCAACTGATTCTTTTTTCAATTAAAATAAAAGTAAAATAAAGGGGAAAAAAATCTAAAATGCCAAGTGAGTGTCACATTTGCTGTTACTCAGAAGGTTGTGCCTGAAGGCATAACTCCATCAGTTCATGGCTGTAGGCTTCACCAGCCCAATCAGTGCCATTGTCACGCAGACTGTGTGGCACTGGGGACCAGGATGTGTCCAGCTGCTCTGCAACCTCGGTGGTCACTGCTTGGGTTGCAGTGAGTCCCACATCAAGGACAGTTGCTTCCATCCTTGGAGCTTCCAAGCCCCTGAAAAAACAGGGAATATTTGCAACCCACAGTTTTTCAGAGACTTGTAAGACGGCTAAATCAGGCTGGGGTTTCAAAGGTGTATTACATGGCATGCTGTTGACCAGCGTGGCATAACTTAAACCAAGACTTTTCAAAGAAACAAGTTTGTTTGTATTTTTCTATAATCTTATTTGTAGAAATGGCTGAACCCTTCAGCATGAATATCTTGGACTTCACAGCAGAAAATAGCTAGGAGCTTTCCAACACAAACAGAAAAAAACTCTGAAAACTTGGATCTTATCGCTGAGAAATGGCAGGCAGCCTTGGAACAGGCACTGCTACTGGCAATATTTGTGATAATTCTGATACTGTAATCTCTTTATCTTCCCTCTGCATCTCTACTTTTATCTTCATGTTGATGTCATGGAACTCGGCACCAAAATATTTCTTCTTTTCTTTTTCCTTTGGCTCCATTCTCAAAATTGAAATCAGCTCATTTTTACTATTGGAAAAAGGCAAAATGTAGCGGTATACTTTCCACACGCTGCTGAACTCCTGGTGACAGTGAGCAGCTCTCTCCTCTCTTGCCTGGAGGACCGTGTCTTGCCATGAGACTGAGCACAAACACAGCAGTGATGACTGCTCTGTCACGGGGAGATGACGTGGATGGTAACATTCGTGATGCTGACAGGGGGAACATGAGAGTTGTCCACCTCTCTGCCATCTGTTGAGAAACAGAATACATCTCAGCTGTCACCGCAGTGGGAATTCTTTGTGGGTTGGCACCAGGGCTCCCATGAAGTTAAATTTCAACTCCAGCATCTGAACAGAAATTAAGAAGGGCTGCAAACAAGAACAAGGAGAGCTACACTGAAAGAATGTGAGCTCCAAAAGGTGCCAGCAGTCTTTCTGGTCTAGGGATGCAGGCGGTTTGCCATCTGGGGTTGTGCGCTCAGCAGGACCAGGACTCTCTCCATCTCTCAGCCATCCTGGGGAGCCCTTTCTGAAGATACCACAGGGTGGAGCTTCAGTCACCATGCCCAGTGACAGCCACCTCTGCAGTGTCATCACCCTCCCAGGGGTTGGTGTCCCTCCAGCCAATAGGTGTACCTGCTGGCTGTCCCCCTCAGCAGCAAATCTTCCAAGCCACGGGTTTTGCTCTTCTCTTCTGGATTTTACATTTAACAACTACTGATTGAAATATAATCCCAAGAATGAAGGCCAGAATCCAGGGCTCTTTCCTGCCTCATGAACACCCTCCTCTGGCCCAGAGTCGTGCTCTGCCATTGCTTCACATCTGGCACTCCTTAGTGCATCACAGCTGTGCTGCAGGGGGGCCCTCACCCAACTGCTGCTGCAGCTCAGGAACACCTTGAGCTG
Source organism: Bambusicola thoracicus (assembly GCA_002909625.1). Taxonomy (NCBI): domain Eukaryota; kingdom Metazoa; phylum Chordata; class Aves; order Galliformes; family Phasianidae; genus Bambusicola; species Bambusicola thoracicus. The sequence continues at coordinate 20,894 of PPHD01004692.1, read as the reverse complement.
GTTACAGTATCTGAAATTAGGCACTCAGTAAGTGGAATTCTCTTTTATTACGTTTTTAGAGATATCTAATGTGTGCCTAAGTAAATGCCTAAATTACACCATGTGTAAGTAGTTATGTTCTCACTGCATCCAGTGGTTTGGAGGCTGGCTACTCATTATAGCCAACAGAAGTGACAGAAATGCACATTCTAATAACTGAAAAATAATGTTGGAGAGTTTTTGTTGAAAAAGCAGTAAATGTCACTCCAACATTGACGATGGATTGCATGTACAGAAACACTCCTCCAAAATTTGACTTGTGATTAGATTTGATGTTGTTTTCAGTACTGTAGCTATTGAGGAAGCAGGAGGATGAGTGATATCTGCATACCCGACAAACATCACGTGTTACACCTTGCCTCCACAGGTTTTTTTGGCTTACTCTTTGTCCATGCCTATTTTTGCTCTTTGTTACAAGAGTCAACACAAAGCACCAATCCTGCCTCTGTTTTACTGTATTTAAAGCACACCGATATTCATCTGAAATTCTCCTCTAGCATCAAGTGAGGCACACATAAGATATACTTGAAGCCCGAGTTATCCTATTAAAGAAAATCTTTTAGCAGACAATGTGTAGGAGTATAGTGAATAGTGCACATTCTGTGAAAACTAAAACCTCAGACTAAATTGCATCACTTAAGATCGTGAAACTGTATACTTGCTTTCTTGTTCCAGTACACAAGATTTGCTGAAGACTGAAATGGGTATTCTATTTTTTAAATGGAAGGTCGAGAGGGCAAGATGTGAAGTCACCTTATTCATGTAGCTTATCTAGAACTGGTGATGTAAAATTCTTGTCTCATGAGAATCAGAAGTGCTGGTTAAAATGTATTTTACAGACTGGGAAGAAAACATTTCTGCCTTTGAAGTTCAGCGATGTTCCATTGAGAAACAAGGTTCCGTATAACCGATACTTCTTTCCTAACCCCATTCTCTGCTCATTCTTTTAATTTGAGTTTTGACATAATAATCAGAATGCAACTTGATAAATATTTCCAGATATTTCCACACTGCACAACACTTACAGTCTAGATTTAATTAAAGAAACAAAGAGTGAAAAATCCCAGCTGGCTTCCTTTTTCTTCTTCCATCAACAGGATTAGAATACTTATCAGTTGGGCTCTGCCTCCCGATTCTTATCGCAGATTTCAGCTCCACCAGTTAATGAACAGCTGAAATGTGGTAAGGCAATAGACCTTTATTTTCCGGTTATTCATGCCCTTTATCATGAAGGCTGAACCTAGCACATCTGAAATGCCTCTTTTGGGTGAGTGCATTTAAACGTCAGAGAGCATTATTTGCAGTCCTCCTCATGGGAGAAGAGGAAAGTAGAGTCAGAGGGCAGACAAGAATGATAATAACATTTTAAAAGGTTCATTTAGTAGATTGGCCAGTGCCAGTGAATGTAATAAATAATGTAATCATAGCTTGACCTTGCTTATAATTTCTCCCTGTGCTGTCAGGCTTAGGAACAACGCAGTCAAGACACCATGGTCACTCTGGAGGTGTTCATAGGCCCTACAAACACCCAATCAAGAAGGAAAATGGGAGAACACCACTAAGGAAAGACTGACAAAAGTTAAATGCACTTTTTCTTCTTTTTTTTTAAGAGAAAAGAAAACATCTGTAATGAATCCCTTGTTAATACATCACCAAACTTGTCTGTTTTTCATGTCTTCATTGCAGCAGCAGTACACTGAAAGAAATGTGATGTAATGATAGCTACATTCTAAATAGATCACAGCTCCACAGGAAATACTGCAGTGATTTTTTTGCCATAGAGTACAGGCATTGATAACCTTCCTGGGAGGGAATCTATATGTTTACATATATAGATATTCAGAGTGGCCTGAAATCAGCAGAGCCATCACCTTTAATGCAAGAGGCAACACTCTGATGTTTGCTGTCCAGATGGTTCAATTCTGGAGCACTGCAGCCATGGATGCTGTGCTACATTATGGCAACAATGAGCTCCAGAACAATCATGGGTTTGTCTCAAACCCCACCTGAAATAGTAGGTTATATCATAATGTGAGGGTATGATGAATGCTAGATAGGGTAGCATTCTCCAGACATCAGTGGAGGTGACCTTTGCCATAACCAAAAGGAAATATCTACTAGATGCAATTGTTTTAGTGTGTTACAGAGAGTTATACAGAGCATTTTCCATATGCCTAGCTCAACCCAACAAAATAATAGGAAATTACTGTTACTGCATTGTGAAAATTGTTGGTGCTTTCCATGAAATCTCTTGAAAATTAATTGCTAGTAATTCATCAAAGACAGAGGAATTTAATCGTTTACAAGATGCTTCTGCCACCCTTGTTGGTTAATTATTCACCCAACAACCCCTGTATATATATAATCTTCAGCACATGTTTGTACCCAACAGTCTTCTTGGAAATGACTGCATATTTAAAATAAGGGAAAATTAGACTAATCCATTTGTCATAGTGGATATATACAGCCTGCTGGACTCAAGTGGTTGCAAGGAGCCTGCATTCTTTTGATCATCTTATCACCAATGCCCATTTAAAATATGATAGACATGTGCAGCCATACCTCCTGCTGTTATAAACAAGGCAGAGACAAATGGCTTGCAAAGAAAATGGCCTTTTATAACAACAGCAATGAAAAGATCTCCCAGCAGACCCTTTAGTTGCTTTCCAGTGTGAATGACAAATTAAGATGGGGCCATGGATACAACAGCGTCAGATACATCAGAGCAAGCCTACAAATAACAGCCCATCCTTTGGAGTGCATCTGTTTAGGTCTGACTCCACAGATACATTAATTCTTTCACTTCCCTTATGTATTATTTAACAATTAGGCCAATTTAAACTGCATTTCTGTTATAGGAAAAGTATGCGCCATAACAGAACATCAACTCAAATCTGCTTAGATAACAACATAAAAATATTTCTCTTGCCTACATACTGACCTCAGTTATCTCAGGTTAAAAAGCTGCTACTATGATAGAAGATTTCAGCTTGTGCAAAGTAAATATATTTTAAACATACAAAGAAAAAGGACAGTTTAAATATGCCTTCACCTACTGTAACTAGCTCTGTATTAAGGGCTTGCTACAGGGGTTTCAAATTTACCTTAAATTGCCCACGTTACACTGGTGTAAACTCGTTAATATTCATACACACTGAGAGTCAAAGCATGGTCTTTCTTTAGCTCACCATTAATCTCACAAAAAACCCTGACAGACCCGTGGGCAAGATTAACTACCCAAAAGCATCTTTGCACCCACTTAGAAATTATAGTGAATTACTCAAGAATGATATTTTAATTCAATTTGCTTTGACTTATTAGTCTCATCAGCTTCAACTGTGAAGTAAAGCAGTTTCCCTCTTTTATATGTTATAATCATTTACCCTCTTTTTGTTTTTCTTTTGAATTGTCCATGTAAAATAGCTTTAAAAAAAAAAACAGAAAACAGATGTGCTGGAAGCAAATTCAGCATTGTCTGTGGAATGTAGTGACCTGCAGTGACCATGGCTTCATGGGACAATCGTCTCATGCTCACAGGTGCTGAGAACTGACAATATGACAGCACCATCCATACCTCAGATCTGTATCTTTAGCAGTAGGATTTTCATGTATTAAATACGTATAAGTACTCTAAAGCTTCCTCATATTTTTTTTTCTAGATATAGAAATAACAAACTGGAATAAACAAAATTACTTTTTTTGTCTAAAGCAGACATTGAAGTGTGTCTGTGTACTTACATAGAAGAGTATCTGTGCACTCAAACAATGTCTTGACTTGCTAAGCAGAAACAATTTAGAAATTTAAAATTTTTGGCAGTAGACAACTGCAGGAGTCAACCTGAAAGATAGGCTGGGTGTGCATGCAAACAGATGAGTCATTTCACAGAGATGCTTAACAGAAGTATGCACCAAAGCGGGTGCTGCAGAGCATGCGGTGGTCTCAGTCCAACCCCTGTAGAAGGCTGCAGGGGTTTCAGTCCTCCTCGTGCCTAGGAGACACGGTGTGTAACCAGCATGGCAGACAAGGGATATAGCATCCTGTCTGCCTTTGATTTTAATGTTGAAATAAGAGTTTGTAGAAGGAATAGACACAACAGTGCAGGTGGAAACCTGCCAATATGGGTCAAGGAGGATATTGTGTCTGAAGAAAGCAAGAATGTGATACAATATACAGCTTGGCAAGAAGTGCAGAAATTGTTTGGTTTGAAATAAAAGATAAAAAGACCAAAGAAGGAAGATAGGAAACTATTACAGCCCATCTGGAGCAAATAAAGAAATGACCTCAAATACTGGTGCAGATTAAGAGCTTGCAGAAAAGCCTCATGTTGGCCACTGCAAACTTCTGCTGCCCAAGACGTGACAGTGAAACCAGAGTACCCATCCCAACTGCTCTCCACTCCTGGCTGCGCATCCCACCCTGCACTGCCCTCCTCTTTTTTTTTTTTTTGCAGCTCAAAACTCACATGGACAGATGAGGAGTCAGCCAAGGCCACAGATTCAAGTTAAACTTGGGCTCCTGGGGGAAAAAAGTGATTTTCACCATGACCAGCTCCCCCAGGTGGCTCAGACAAGATGGAAAGGAAAAGGCTTTGGGGAGCAAAAAGCATCCAGAGATGGAGGTGTGGGACTGCTGAGCCAAGGGAGCAAGTTTCCAAGATATCATCAGGTATTGTAAGTGCACTGAAAATATTCAGCTGTAACTTGCACGAGACCAACAGATAAAAACAGAAAGAACATCAGGAAGGTGATACCAGAGGCAGAGAGCAGGGGCAGGGGAGAAGGGCTGTTTGTGTTCAGAAGCAATGCTAGCCTGAAGAACACACAAGTAAAAATCTACCAAGCATGTTTAGACAGGAGGTTGGACAATCTCTAGCCACCAAGACATGACATTTTGGAACAGCTGCCCAAAGCGAAGAACAGTGGGAAGCAAGTCTCATGCTTCACTGAGAAAAGCAGTTGGAAGACATGTTGCCTGGTGGAGAAGTCCCTCCTGATCCTGCTTTCCTGCATTTCTGTGGTCCTATCAATAAACAGTGGAGCAGACAATAAAGGCTACCCCACCATGAAACATCACATCTGCAGCACAAAGCTGCTGCGGGCTGCTTGGAGCAGTCAGGGTCCTTTGGGGAAGCAGAATCTACTCACGTGTGCAGAGAGAAACCAAATGCTGGGGTAGAACAACTGTTGTGATAGTTTGGGTAGCTTATGGGTGATTAGTATGATTGTTATTTCTGTATTTATTCTTCTATGTTCAGTGTTCTATACTTAAGACTGAAGTGCTTGCTTAGGATTTTGTAAGCTAGGGCACCTTTTTCAGGAAGTTTCCTTTCAAAGCAAGCTTGACTCTTATTAGTTTGGAAAAAGACCTGAGCCCAAACTGTGCACCACAGGGCAGTGTTGTTCCATAACATTCACAGTTACTCTCCGAATGCAGTGAGGACTAATCTCAGCATGGGTTATGGAGTGCTGCCCTGAGCAGCTCCTTCTGCAGGGATTTACACTCCTCAGTGCACCCAGAACTCTCCTTCCCCTCTCTCCCTGAGCCACTGCACCACATTCCAGTGCCTGGGGAAGTTGGCTGCTGCTTTATCCCTTCATCTACCTGTCTGACAGGTGTGGTGTCACAGTTCACTAACGCTCTTAGAATACTTTGAGATCTTCAGATGAGAGGTGTCATAAAAATGTGGTGTTATTGCTAGCTGGCAGAAAGCCTGCCATTCCCATTTCATGGAGGAATCACTATACATAATCAGTAAAAATTTCACACGTATCAAATGCACTAAAAATCCAAACTTTAAATTGTTTAAAAGTTTTGGTGGACTCATTAGCCTTGCCAGCCCCTGTTCACTATCATCTGTTTGAATCCTAGAGCATTTCAGTCCCTCCTCGTGCCTGTGCTGTACATGGTGCATGGGTGGTGTATGAGCCTTCAGGACTTGCTAGTGAGGGATGCACATTTGGTGATGGGAAAAAATTATCTCTGTACTAAAAAATGTTGAAATTATGCTAGGAAAGAAGAGGTGGTTGTGCTGGACACTCTCATGGCTGTTCCCATGTGGGACACTCAAACGCAGTGTGGCAAGGAGCACTATGGGTCACTCCTGCCCACACCAGTGGTAGCCCAGGTCTGGGCTTGGTTCCTCCAAGGTCTTAACCAACTTTGGGTGCTGATGGACAGAGATCATTGAGAAATTTCTGTGAAGAGAGGTTGCTAAAAATGGAAATAGATGATCAATTTTATTTTTTTTTCTGAAGCTCACTGCTGTGGCCCAGCTGCCAGACCTCCAGTGCTGCAGCTCGTGGCTCTACCTGGATGGAAGCTGACACACTTCCCTGCTCTATAATTATGGTTGAATTTTTTGTTGTGCAAACACACCTCCACTTTCTATGCTGAACACAAAGAGGATCCAGACTGCTACTGCAATACACACTGTCATGTCTGTGTCAGGGAAAGCAAATGTAAGGCTGTAGGACATCTAAGAGGTTGGATCTCTGGGGAAACTGGTGCAAGATGGAGGACAACAGAGCTCCAAATTCACAGATGAGAAGGATGTGGGGGGAACAAGAGCAGCTGTTACGAAGAAACATTCAGAAGTTTGTTTCCATCTCTCAGGTGAGAAGTCTGTGTGCCACAGATTGCCTCTGGTTCCTTGCTGGCTCTGGTGGGGCAGGCAGGATGGGGTGGTGGCCTCACATTCTGGCTTGTCCTGAGTGCCCGCTTCCCCTCCGCCTCCACTAAGTTTACTTCAAGTCCCCTTTTGTCCAATGCCAAAGGTGGGACAGGTTGTTGTGTATTTAAATCACCTCCATTCAGAGGAATGTAGTTTCAAAACCAGTGCAGTGAATGCTTCCAGTGCTGGCATGGGGCTGGCCTGTTCAATTCTGTCCCACAACTCCCCGCAGAAATCTGGAGCTTCCGGAGGGGCAGGCTCTGGGGCATCTCTTGTCTCATTGAGTCTCCTTGGGATTAGTCACAAGATATTTCCTCTTTTCCACTCTCTCCTCCTTTCTGTCCTTAATGAATCTTTCAGCCAAAACGTGACAGTGAGAGCCTGGGCACAGATGGAGCTACACATTCATTGCAAGATGAAAAAGCGCAATGACCAAAAGTTAGAAGTGTCCCCATCACAACAAGGAGCCTCTCAAGCTGCAGTGCACAGAGGTGTCTTGCTGCCATTCATTTCATGTTACAGGACCACAGCATTTCATGTTTTAGTACGCTTGCCTTTTTCAAAAGCATCAACTTGAGAGCCTGTCTGGTCAGGCCTCTTGTTATCTTAGCTCTGCATTAAGAGGAATAGACAAAGTTCACATTTATCCCACTGTTATTTTAGCTTGCAGCCTGCACACTTAACCAGGAAGCCTCTCAAGGACCTAAGGAACTGTCAACATAGCAAAGCCCAGACATATTTTATCTGATGATCCTCAGATGCACCAGTGCTACATCTCACTGACACGTTGGTTTATTGAGAGACAATCCAGATCTGTTTATGTTTCATGACATTCTAGTAGGAATAGATTTGACTGAACCAAACATTTTTGTTTCCCATTCAGGGGCTCTTTTCCTTGATAATGCACTAGAAGCTTCTGCCAGGTTCATGATCACTGCATACACCTGGAAAACCTGACCATGGAAACTGTGCCTTGTTTTCAGTCAAGAGCCTGAGCTCTGCTGCTGCAAGTATTTTCCTAGGACAAACGTATCCAGAGCCTGAAATTACATCCTGGCCTTTGGGAAAAGCTCAAGATCTGCCTTTGTCCCTCAGGCTCCTCTCAGCTCTCAGCCAGCTTTATAAATTGTGCTGCTTTGACAGGTAATAAGAACCTGCGCTGTTCTCCAAAGGCTGCATTTTGCAATTCTTGCTCAAGCAGCACTATCAGAGGTCAAAGAGAATATTGCCCTGTTAAGCACTGATTAAACGCTGCCGAGGGACCTCAGGTCCTCTGACTGTTTCCAAGCATCAGCAAAGCAAGTATTTCAATCAACTTTTACCTGCGTGACTGAGGGTGACAGCAACCATCTGGTCATGTTTACAGATCCAGCATTTTTTTATAAAGCGAAATTTTGGTGATGCAAGAATAAAAAGCAATTAAGGCATTCCAATGCAAATCATCTCTCAGCCCTCTTCAAAAAGGAGATCTGCACCCCCTCTGCTGGGCTGCTTCTGATATGCAAAGATTTACCTAAAACCAAATGCCAGATGAAGAGCCCAGAACTGGCTGTGTCTCAGCAGAGGAGGAGGGAGCTTTGCAGAGATAAACTGCTCATTAGTGCTCCTTCTGAGCCAGGCATCGCTACAATATTTATGGAAGAGCCTGGTCTGCCAGCTACTAGCAGGAATGTCATGTCTGACTAGATGTGGTTATTCCATGCCCACACACCAGACAGGGAAAGAGGGTCTGAAAAGAGCAGTGGAAATGCTAATGGATTTCTAAAGATGTATGAGGAAAGCTGGGAAACGATGACTTGGCTTAGTACAGAAAGATGAAGACAGACAAAAGGCTGTAGCAATCCTTGCAGGTTACAGGAGACAATTACCAGTTAATTTCCACTTCCACTGAGCATAAAACTAGCATAAAACTCACTAATTCACAGTGAGAGGGATTTACATTAGATATGAAAAAAACCACCCTTCTTAGCCCTCTTTTTACAGCTCCGATGTTTATCAGTAACACATAGGAATTGCTGAGATCTGCCAGCCCAGCAAAGCAAAGGAGAAGGTCACATGGACACTGTGTAGGTTTCTAACCCAACCCCTGGGGCTGAGCTCCTAAATCTCCACTGGGGTCTTGTGAAGGTCCCCTCCAGCTGTTACTCAAGGACACAGCTGCTGGTGGGAATGGAAAAAGCAGGGGAGAAGCATGGACAGATTTGTGCGCTCCCCTACGAGGAGTGTTGCAGTTAAGCAGGCTAATGTCTAGGCAAGAATACGACAAAAATGCTAATTCCTCTATAGGTTAGTGAATGTATATATATTTCATGGCTGTGCACATATGCACGTACACACATCCTAGGTACTGAGATTGTAAAAATAAACATTCAGACTGAAGGAAATGCCAGAGCTGAGGCTCTGTGCAAGCTCAGCTGAGCCCTGCTGGAGGCAGGTAATCTGTATGACACTTTAATTTATATTTTCTCCTCGAAATACCATTGATACATTCAGTACCTTGTTTAGTGCTCTTCTAATGAGCAGACATTTAATAATTCATTCCATTCCTATTGTCAATCCACACTTACAGCTCCAAATGACATTTTTTGGTGCAAGATCAAGAATTTTCCTTCTGGATTTTGTTGTCATGCTTGCAGTTAGCTTATTGCATGCTTCCAAATGGATGCAGGCTCTTTTGCCTATCCCCTTCAGACTCGCACCGTTTGACACTTCCATCTCTGTTAAAAACCCACCCTAACCACTGCCCACATCCCACTGCCATGTGCAAAGGCTCACCTGTCCTCTGCATGCCCTGCATAAATCCCATCCTCTACGCTCATCTTAAATGGACTTCAGTAAGAACAAAATTTAAACTCAGACAACACCAGCGTGTGAAAAACCCCTTATATTGGTAAAAAAAACACAGGCTGCTGCAGGGAAGCCCTGCCCTGAGAGGAAGAGGTAGGAACACAGCAAGGTTTCCCTTCTTCCAGTTCTGCTCTATTCACATGCAGGATGAAAACTGCTTGTGTCACCGGGGTGTTGGTGGCATCACCCCAGTTGAGCCAGAGCCGGACATGGCGCACTGCTGCTGCGAACTCCAGCACAACCCAAACGCCTCCTTGCTAGTGCCTCATTACTGCTTTACTACAAATGATTCAAGCCACAACACTTCATTTAAAGGGAAACTGTCAGCTTAATGGTGAATAAATTGGTAACCTCCAGCTTCTTTGTCATTATTTTTGCTCTTTGGCTGTATTTTACATTTCAGTTCAGACATAGAAACCTTTGAAGTCAGCCTCAGCCACAGACTCTCTGGGCTGTGATCAAGATCTGTGTTGGATCTTGAACACTGCGAGGAAGGAAAGCTATTCTTTAATATTAAAAATATTTTTACTGTAAAATGTAGCTTTATTTTACTGTAGAACTGACTTTATTTTACACATATTTGAAACACAGCCAATGGACAATTGACGTCTTAAATAATCTATGGTTGTAGAGTGCAGTGGTGTTCTTAGCTGCCATGTTTAAAGAAAGGAAACCTTTAAGATGGTCCAGAACATTCCCCATAGGCCTAATTGTGCAGGGGAGCAGCCCTGCTGCCATCCCCATGCATCTGGGTCATGTGAAGCTGCCCAGGCAGCACACTGGGCTCTGTTAGAGCCTTTCTTTCTTCTGTGTATATAACAGCATTGAGAGTCAAGCTGAAACATTTTACACCTCAAGTGTGCTAAGAGCAATTACTCTGTGCATCTACAAAGGGCTTTGAGGCTATGATTTGCTCCCTTAGAGGGACACACACCTTGTATTTTAATCCAGCTCTGTAGTGTACAGCACAGTGATGGAAATATCTGGGGGGCACGTAGAGATCACACAGCGACACAACTCATTCTAAGCATTTACAGCACATTTTAGAAAATGTCTTTGTTAGGAAGAATAAATAAAGCTATTTTGTTTACTTGGATAAGAAACTGTGGTTTGCTGACAGTTGTGCAGCTTGAAGTATATTTCTGCTTCATAGAAGTTATTATGTGCAGGAAAATAAAATTAGATGATGAATCACAACTGTCATGCACGATGACAAAAATAATTGAGATCACATTTTGGGTTGGGTGCGTCTGCAGAAAAGCTGGGGAAAATAAACACAGCGGAGTGCTTTCAGCCATTTTCCTACACGGCGGCACTGAGGCTGAGACAGCCCGTGGGGCAGGACACAGCCTAGCTGATGTGTGGGGTCAGACAGGGATCAGTGAGTCTTCCTTAGTGGAAACACGACTTCCACACAAGAAGGGAGTAATGGCAATTTGGAACCTATGATCACAGCCTGTAGGATCAAATCAAACAACTCCCCCAGTATTTAGATTTAACGATGCAGATATTCTGTTGGTGTAAATCAGCATCACTTCGCTGCAAAACCAGGCTGCCTCACTGGGCTGTGCTCTGCTGGGGAGTTTCAGGGGAACACTGCTCGCCACTGAGAGATTGGGGAAAAGGAGAAAACCCTTAATTCATCACGGATATCTGCTGAATGCTACATCAGCCTCCCAGCCAAGAAGGCAGCAGAGGTGGAAGGATGTGACAGCAGAAAACTTTGGGACTTTTATTCGTCAAGGGCTGAGACTAAGGGATGTAGAACTGCAGAAGCTGCTGTGCGGAGTCTGCTACATGCCTCAGCTGTCTGCTCTCTTCCTGGACCAGCTGTGCAAGAGCTCGGGTTAGATATACAGCCACGTCATGGTTGGTATATATAAACAACATGTAAGTATCTGTACGTGTGCATATGCACATACATGCTATATATAAGTATAGATGTACCAGGCTATAACATCGTATGCTACATTAATACAAAACAAATGCATTACATTATTAGCTGCATGTGCATGCCTGTGTGATTGAGTATTCATCATTTAGAAATACTGCCTTTTGTTCTACTTCTGCATATGTTTGCTAAGTACATAAGCAAATGAAAACATAGGATTGACTCCGATCGCAGCGTTTACGGATAAATCCTCACCAGGAGCTAAAGCCCAGCAGCAGGTTTCAGTGGGAGCAGGAGGTACACTGTCCAGTACATTTCTACTGAAGCATCTACACAAAGAGTCCAAAATTAGAGGGCAATTTTATCATTACACCACTGCACATGCACTGCCCAACCTGCTCAGAGCATGCCAAGCAGTACTGCTTGTTAACCAGCTGTGCAGACCTCTGATTATTATTTCTTCCAGATGCTCCCCTTGTGATGTTTTTGAACCGTTAAACCTCCAGCTCAGGCCACGGCGGTGGGCTAGAACTCTCCCTTTGGTGTTCAGCTCCCTGTCAACATACATTATGGTATTTCCAAGGGGCAGCGCTCTTCTGACCATAGGCACCATCACTAACACAGCAGCAAGATGAAAGGGTTGATGAATACAATGGATAGGAGGTAGAGGAAGTGGAAAGAATGGGTGAGCATACACGAAAAGTTAACTTTTAATTCATCACAACTGCAGCCTGCTGACAACAGATGTATTTCTGACTCTTGTTCAGCTTCTGCCTTCATAGGAGCAGCCCTAGCTGAGTCTGTCTTTGGAACCAGATGGACGCAGCCTGGATCAGTCCCAGCTGGAAAAGCCACCAGAACAACAGCAAAGAGAAGAGTGAGAGAAGGACCATGCAAGGGTGTGGGTGTAGTGCTGAACTGCATTATTCTTAACAATCATAGAACCATAGAACGGCCTGGGTTGAAAAGGACCACAACGGTCATCTAGTTTCAACCCCCTGCTATGTGCATGGTCGCCAGCCAGCAGACCAGGCTGCCCAGAGCCACATTCAGCCTGGCCTTGAATGCCTCCAGGAATGGGACACCCACAACCTCCTTGGGCAACCTGTGAACAGTGCGTCACCACCCTCTGAGTGAAAAACCTCCTCCTAATATCTAAACTAAACTTCCCCTGTCTCAGTTGGATTCCTACTCTACTCAGACATTGCAAATTATGCCCCATGTCCCACGTAATCAAAATGCATTGCTTGCCTGTCCCAGGAGAGGTGGGGAGAGGAGCTGCTTGCAGGAAAAGAAGAAAGATGCAAGATGCTGCTGCTTTACTCCCTGTGCTCTGGCTTCTCTTGCAAGCCATTCTTTTCCAGTATTTTTGTTCTTGGGGGGAAATGCTCCTCCAGACTGCCAGTGAATGTTATTACTGAGTCCATACATGTTGCAATTGAACTCTTTAATTTATCTGTATCTCTCATGTGGTTTTAATAAGAGGCTTACTGACATACTTGCTTTTGGTAATTACAATGGCAATATAAAATGCTCACGTTGTTCCCAGTCGCACCCCAGTCCTGGGCTACAGCAGACTTTGTGCTGATACAAGAGCTTCAGGAAGGGGCTTGGGGTCTGCTGTGCATACACAGCATGCCTCCAAGTGCAGCAGTGTTTGCAAAGCTATTTTCCAGGTATTTTATTAATCCAAGACAAACTAAGCAGAATTCCTGGTTTTTAAATGGTTGGTTCCCTCAGATGTTGTCTAAGACAAGCAGGGTCTTGCAATCAGCAGGAAGCCCTGGACTGCATTTAACTGTGATCCTCAAAAACGGTTCCAGTGCCTGGGAAGTGTCTTTCTAGGGATGTGTCAAAAGAAGAGAGAAAGATATTTCTAAACTCAGATACATTCCAGAGGGGATTATAAATAATACAGATGTTTTGGTATCTTTGGGAAGTCACTGATAAAACCAATTGCTTATCTGACCGTGACTGGGTATGTTCCATTTATCAGGATTTTCCTATGAATGTTCAGGAATGACCTTCAAAATTTCTGTGACTCAGAAAAATTGAAGTGTATGAGAGACTTGGTGATCGTGTCTTTTGGGATCAGAGCACACCCTCAGGTCATTTTGTGCTGGGCTGTGTAAGATTCATTCATAACCACACATCAGTATAGAACTGCCCTTCTTTTTCCCAGGCTTACAAACCCCTCAGGGTCTGTGGATGGTTTGCGCAGACTGATCAAACCTGACTTCCACTCATCTTGTTGATGAAATCAGGAAACTATCAGCAGCTGTTAGAGGAAAATATAACTGCTGTCCTACACCCCACATGCAACTTAGTTTCTCATAAAGTACCTGCAATGGATCCTTCCACTCTTGATGGCTCCATGCTCCTATTCTGTTTGCTTGTTTCCTAAAGTTTTCATGGCTTTTAAATTTCATATCTAGCTAAAAGAAGTTTTGCTTTATGCTTTTTCTCCTTCTCTTCTTTGAAAATTACGAGAAGACCTCTTTACCAGCCTGTGATTTTTTTCCCCAGATGATAAACCTAACCAATGCATTTCCAACTTCAATTTTCTGTCTATTTGCATTCCCACAAAAATCTGTTTTTTGTCCTCCTGGGCACACATGCTCTACAGCATGCAGGTTGTAATTACACAGTGAGAAGAGGTGCTGGGGAAGCTGGTAAATGTCAAGCTCTGCTGCAGAGGAGAGTCAAGAATTCAAGCCATCCCACTACATTAAAGGCTGTGGGTTTTTATTCAGATCTCAAGTCAGAATCTGTGGCCACAGAAAATGAACATGCCACAGTAACATAACACGATTCCCAGGTGAGTTCTTCTGATGCCAGTGCTGGATACAGAGTAGATCCCAATTTACCTTCAACAGTCCATGCCTTTAACAAGCCAGAGGTTCTGACTGTGCACACGCAGCCGCTCTACAGCTCTTGTTGCCCTGCATTATGCCTGGCGCTACTTCCCAGCTAGCAGCACAAAGGAGATGTATTTTCCCTACTTGGCACACATGCTGTGTATTCAGAAATGCATGTTCTGCTAGTGATGGACACAAGAAGAGGATGCACAGATTTAATTCCCAAATATTAGCAAAATTAAATGTGTAACTCTTGGCTACAGATTGATTGATTAGAGAAACACAATGCAAGGAAGGGAAGCTATGCTGCAGACAGTGAGAGGCTGGGGAAGGTTGGGAAGGCAGTTCTCAGGGGAAAACACTTAGTGCATTTCAGAGGGCAACTGATAGATTTAATATATGATTATTACAAATTAACCATAAATTGAAACCCAGACAGTTTCCTGTTCATGGGGGTGGAAGGATATTAAGTACTTCACACAATTATGAGGAATTGTTTCCATTTGGCATAAATCATTCTTCAGTCTCCATTATCTGCCCATAAAAAGCACAAGTGTCTTGGCTTCTCCATATAAATAACTTCCTTTAAAATTATTCTTGCAGGGTCTTTGAGTGATGGGGTAATCCTGTTATGAGATTTTAATGCCAAATTACATATTCAGACTGGAATTATGCTATTTAAACTACTTTACAGATGAAGGAAGAGCGTCATCATAGTTTTTCATTTCATACACGCTTTTCTCTGTTAGTGTCTAATACTATTCACAGACAAGGCTGTCAGAAATAGCCAACGCCATCTGAAATCCATGTACATATAATACTTGAGGATCTATGATACCATAAACGTTCCTCAGATAGACCAGATTATGCTTTGTTATCTATGCATACACAGAGCATGATCTGAAGAGTCAATGAGATGTGAGATATGCCCCTAACTAGGAGATCAGCTGCAAAGCCACAGCCACCTCATTTACACTTCAGCAAACTGTTGCTATGATCAACAGGGATATTTCTTCTTGAACCTCAGTGCTATTTTTCAGCTTGTAAAAGCAGGCTTTTAGTTAAGAATATTTAGTTGAACTATTATGGCACAGCTCTATGTGCTGCTACACTAACTGCTATAAAATTAATTTTGTTATATTTGAATATTCATCAGAAGCAGCTTTCATCCACAAATAATAGCAAATCGAAAGGAGCTGTTTGCTCTACAGAACTACAGAACAACTAATAATTCAGCTCCCTAATAAATATATTAACCAAAGAGCCTCTTACATGTTAGACTTGACAATTATGGTATTTTAAAGACCTACATTTGAGAACAAACAAATAAACAGAAAACCACAAGTGATCAGATGTCTACACAGGTATTCCTTACCTAAAATAGCTTATGGAATTTGCAGTAAGCAGCTTCATAAAGAGTTAAACAATCAGTTTAAACAAATTTCTAAATAGCTTCAGGTAGTGCAAGGTGAATGGGAGTTTCTCTGACCCTGGGTTTCCAGGTATTTTGCTGAATAACAGCACAAAGATCACAACTCAGTTTGCTTAATTAAACCTGAAATGTTTTCAGATCTACAAATGAAAGGTGTATTTAGACAAATCTACAGGACCTACTGGTGACAGACCATGACAAAGGATTTCCTTTTCAAGGCTTTTCCATCTGTTTGGGATACAACCAGTGGAAATCCTTATAATTCCTCTTCAAGTTTGTGCTTCAGGAGAGAAGAGAGGAAAAAAAAAAAAGGCAACGTGCAGTTTTCATCACAAAGATCAGGAGGCCATGGCAAAATTGATCTAGATGTTAAGAAGTTGCACACAGACCTTAGCAAGGTACAAAGGATGCTTCAGGTTTACATCACCAGCTCTGACAGAATTTCTTCTTGATACTGCTGGTGCAAGTTTCTGGCTTCCAAAGTTATTCTTCGCTTTGCAAAGGTGGCTTGGCTGCTTAAAAGCTAGTGTTTGTAAAGCTTGTCTTCCTCTGACTGCTTTAAATATTAAGAATGGCTCTCATGGGTCTGGCAATCTGTACTTCAGGGTTTGAGGCTTACAACATGCTGACCAGTTCTGCTGTGTCCTAACCAGTGAAAATCGTGCTTGCCTGAACCTAGATCCCAGCTGTCAAGAAAGCTCAGACACAGCAGGCATGGGGAGCAAGGCCAACGGGCATTTCCAGCCTGCTATGGAGAGAGCTCTCTTCTGCACTTAAAACATGAATTTCCATTCTCCCAAAAATATGTGAGCAGCAAAACATATGGCAAAGCTCAGTTCATGAATCACCACAGTGGTAAATTATTTTAGCAGAGGCAGATGTACTCAGTGGCATTTTGCTATGAATAGATTGGCTTCAGAGGTGTGTCCTGTGGCCACACTGCAATCTGCACCACCAAGGCCCTATATTAACTTGTTTGTCTTCCCTGCTGCACTTCTCACAAGCTCTTAGCAAAGCCAGCAGGCAACAAAAGGGGAATATTTCTGGTAATAACGCAGACTGTTTTATTCTCTGGTCTGAACTTCAGGGATGGAAGAAAATGTTAACTTGGAGAAATGACTTGGAAGGACACTCATCCTCTGGGCTCTTCTGACAATCAGGCTTTCCTACAGTGGTTCCAAAATTTCCTTCTCCTTTCTAGCTGAATCACAGCTATATTACTTTAACCAACTTTTACAATACAGTCCAAGGCTGTCACAGACATACTTTCTTCTCAAGCCAAAAAGAGAAGTATCAGTTGATGCTAAACTACCAATATCCAAAATGGCAACTGTGAGGTACTGCCACGAGAACAAACTGCATATATCTGAAAGATACCATGAAGTCTTCAGTGAACACCCAGGACAGAAAGTATTTATTTTGTCTGAGAACAGACAATACTTAAGGGACCAAGGTGCACTCCCAAATTAAGAGCAATATATTAAAAAGAACGTAAACTCACAGCACCTACTGACTGCACAATAATGACAGGACATGAAGAGCAGAGCAAAGGGTAAGAAAAATGAATAAAAAAGGGGTATGCAAAAATTAATAGAGAAAAAAAGGAGGAAGAACTACTGTTGGAAGAATTGGCTAGTGGAGAAAGCTTTCCATGGGAGAGAAAAAGTCCAATAGAGTAAAGACTAACCTTGGTTAAGCACTGCCTTGAATTGGGAATATTACACAGCTTACACACAAGAATCGCCCTGATTTCAACCACCGTAGTACAGTCACACCTTCAATTTCCTCCTCACCGCCTTCCTGCCTTACAAACCATGCACACAAAAAATAACTAAAGAAAGTCAAAGTCTCTTCTTGATGGCCAAATAGCTTTCCATTCAGGAAGAGAGGTTCTTGATGGAGACCTGGGATAGTTCCCAAATATGCTCAAGTCTGTACAGGATCCCTCTTAAGAAAATACCAACCACGTAATGGTCATATATAATTGATTAGATTATTAGATAACCAATCCATTTCTCCCTGTGTGGGTGCATGACTGGCTGCCCCTATCACAACCTGCAGCTTTCCTGCCTGCAGCTGCTTTGCACCAGCCTGCTCCTTGCTAGTTCCCTCTAAAAGAAAGCAGCTGGGCTTCATTACCTCTTAAATCTTATTTTGAGAAAGTGGGACAGAAATGTCACATCTTTCTTCATCCCTAAGCAGTATGTCTTTTTCCTGTGCCTCTTGCTTTAATGCTGCCTATGATAACAATTCCAAAAACCCTTTCCTCCCACTTACATGGCTACAGACCATCGACATTAAAAGGCCTATCAGTCCCTGTGATTTTGAATCCAAAGCAGGAAGGAACAAGCCTGCCCTCTGGGCTGGGAGCAGCACAGGGGTTGTGAGCAAGCATCCCACTGCTGCCAGGCATGGGGTGAGGAGGATGACCTGCCCCACCCCACAGAGCTCTGCTGCTGGTATCAGGTTTAAGGTTGCAGGGATGACTGAAGATCCTCTCCTCTCCCAGCTTTCAGTGCACATCTGGGTACAATCTGGCTCATTTAATCCCATCAGACTTGAGCTGCTGGTTTCACAAAGAAAAAGTGCATGCTTTGTCATTTACTTTTGAGTATAAGGAGGATATCCTGTGGTTCTTAGGAGAGATGCATCTTTCAAAACAGGGAGCCAGAGCTGGCACAGGTCCATTCAGCTAATGCAAACACATCCACTTACACCAATTAGGATCCAGTTACTGCAATACTATACATCAGTGCATTTTAAAAATAGCATGCCATTAGGTAGAGTCTAGGTTTGCATGTGTTAGTATCACTGCACAGAAAAGGAGTCTGAGAGGTTTAAACATTTAATTGGGGGGGGGGGGGGGGGGGGGGGGGGGGGGGGGGGGGGGGGGGGGGGGGGGGGGGGGGGGGGGGGGGGGGGGGGGGGGGGGGGGGGGGGGGGGGGGGGGGGGGGGGGGGGGGGGGGGGGGGGGGGGGGGGGGGGGGGGGGGGGGG
>PPHD01004691.1:3462-28008 GCA_002909625.1 Bambusicola thoracicus | reverse complement strand
AGATTTATACATATATATATATATATATAAAGCAGACTGAGAAAGTCTTTTTGATACCTTCTGTCTCTATTTTCTGGAAGTGTGCAAATTTCTTTGGAATTGTAGGAAGTGCTTTTGGTTTTTCCTACTTCAGGTTCACCTACAACAGCACCGGTCATCAAGATATTATTCACAAAATTACAGGGAAACAAGTAAAAGAGCAGTATTCCTTTCAGACCTCCTTAGAGGAAAAGATGAATCAAAGATTCATAACACAAAATACCTCCAGGCTGAAGATCTGGTGTGAGAGCCTCAGGCTGTGATTCCTAAAATGAAAATCAGCCGGACAGCTCAACTTCAGCCCGACTTCCTGGTTTTCTAATCAAGATTTGTTTGGGGCTTTTTTGTGAATTATTTCAAAGATCAAAACCCAACTGTGTGACATTCTGATGTGCAGCTCTAAGGAACAGTACATTCCTACCAAAAACAGTTTAACCAAGATTGTGCCTGAGCTCTGGGAGCACCATGCGGTGCGACCTCTCAAAAGCCCATGGCAACTCATCCCAGGAGATTTGACTCTTTGCCTTCCATAATATCCCCGCAGAACAGTTCTCTGTGGTTACCCTCAGTTAATTAGGGCACACAGGTTTCTAAATTTATTCTATCTTCTCTCCCATGTCTAAGGTTATTGCTGCAGGCAGTCATTACTAAGTTTCTGTGGAGCAAAATTGTTAATTTAGGTTTCATCTCTGCTGATACAGAGCCCTAAGAATTCACATGGGTCAGCTTAATCCTCATCTGCACATAAAAAATGTTTGGTTTATCTCAAATGCAATTAGAAATCTGAATCATTCTCTGCAGCAGGGAAAAACCTCAGGGCTGGGGTATGCTCCTGTCAGTTTAATCTGGTTACTAAATCAAAAAATACTGATGCTAAAAAATGAAAACCAAATTAGGAGTATGCACCCAGGAATTTGAACCTGTTTAGCTAAACTGATTAAAGTAACATATTTTAAACTTCCTGTCTTTATGTTCCAGCATCGTCTCTGTCTATTGCAGCCAGAGGGCTTCGGCTATGAACATCCCAGAGAGGCAGCAGGGAGGTGAGGTCACGGTGGGAGGCTGACTGCCTTGCCTCAACAGCACAGGTCCAGAGGGCATTTGCAGGAAAAGGTTTCCTTCTTGCCCATAAACACACACTTCATTCCTAGTGTGAGTTTGCCTAATTTCACCTTCCAGTGAACGTTGATCATTACCAGTATTGATCTAAATGCCCATCAAGGTTTTGCTCCATGTGCGGATACCTGGATTTTATGATCAACTAGGCATTTAACTGCTCCATAAAACCAAACAGCTTGAGTTCCTGAAGGCTCTTCTAAGGTTTATCTGGGTTACATGCCTAAATTTCCATCATTCTTGAACAAGCTTCATAAACTGCAGATACTGGAACCGGACCTGGTTGCTAACACTACCAGTGATTAAACCACTGGGCTCACAATCACCTGCTCAAATGTCGGAGCACCAATACCCTGACCTGGCCAATGCTGATGAGCACAACCACAAAATCCTCCCTGAAACCTGGAACTCCTGCATCAGGGATCACTACTCAGGGCTGGCAGGCTTAAATTCACCTCATCTGACCTGATGGCTTTTTGGAACACTTCTCTGCAACTTCCTCTGCAATTTAACAACTCCTGAAAGCAAATGTAAATGGTATTAAAAAATGACTATTTTAAGCTCTTATAAGACTTAAAGGGATTTTTAGTTCTAAAGATGACTAAACTCCCAAGCTGCTATTTAATACCTTCCAGTGTAACTATCAGAATAAAAGTGTTTCATTAACATCTTGTGCTACAACCCCGTCACATTTTTCTCCAAATAAACACCAGACATAGTGAATGCTTCTGCCCTTTTGCACTATTAGTAGGTCCACTCCTGTGTCATAATTACTGTTAGATTTCTATCTATTCATTCTTACCATCCTTCACTGTTTTGGCTAAAAATTGCACTTTTTATTCTTTGCATCTCTATAACTCTTGTTTGAGCCTCCCGTTTGATGTGTCAGCTTACAGTGTTTTACATCCTTTGTCACAAATTGTCTTCCATTCTCCCCTGTACTAGCTGTTTTCTTCCAGCTGATATAGTCTGCTCATTCAGCGGCAAGATCGCATCTTTGGGAACACAGACTTGTGATTATGTACAGCGGGAAAGTCAGCCTCATGCACACTTCTCTTTAACTTGGAAGGCATTGAATACACGTTTTCCTTTCAGAAACAAAGGATTTGGGGAATAGAACCCTACACCCACTTGTAACAGATTCATTAGTTGTTTGATAAACAGAGCACAGAGTATATTCTCATACATTTATTTATCCAATCACAATGTTAATTATTTCATTGTATGGTGAGGGTAAAACACCACTACATTTTTTTTTTCCATTTAAATTTTAGTATGCACTATATAAGACAGTGGGTAGAGTGAATGTGTTATGTTTGCTTCAGTAAATTAAATTCTATTTAAGTTAATACTACTTTATTAGTGATAAATACGTCTCATGCCCATAAACACTACTTGGCATAAAATGATGAGAAAGCTACTACAAGCTACAGATGATGGTGGGAATGCATGCACTACACACACCCTTTTCAATGGCTTCATTAAAACATTCAGTAAAAGAATTGTAAATTGCACATGAAGCCAAAAACAGACATCAAAATGCAGCAAAAGAAGAGGGGCCCTTTGCACCTACAGTAACTTGTATTGATTTATACAAGGTAGGAGTCCCAAGATATTTGTATATGCTGGAACAGCTCTTAAAAAAGATATAGAATTAATTTACAAAATACCTAAAGTATGGTCCTTCAGTGTTTTTATTCACATCTTCTACCCACTTAGCTACATTATATTCTCTTTTGAACCATGGGTTTAAATACCTGCAGAAAGCAATGGAAGGAACAGAGAAAGCAGAAGAACAAGAATAGAAAATCTGAGAACACACAGCACAAGCTTAGCAAGGATGTCTTCATCCCCAAAATGCAAGTGAATATGGCAAATCAATCAGTATGGATGTAGGGTGAGGACTAGGTAATGTGTACAACTGCATGAGAAAATCTGAACTACAACAAGACTCGTATGTTTGCTTTATCTGGAAATTCTATGAAAGGATACATCACTCATTTTCTCTCCTAAGGGCAAAATTCACTCCTAGGCAGAGGGCCAGCATTAAGCTCATATTCTCAACTTCTCTCATGATCTCAAAATAAGGCTGAAGGGGCATTTGGGCTCCAGTCCTGCAGTTCTGCCTGTTGCAGATACAGCTTTGTACCCATCTAGAGCAAATTGCAAGACAATGGCAAAATGAGTATGGCAACTTGGGCTTGGCCCTTCTACAGGAATGAATTTCAGCCTCAGTTTGTTGAAATGCTTGAATTGCTTGTCAATGCAGTGGCAGTTTTTGCATTTATGTGCACATAAACCTCTGATTTTATGATTGTTTCCTGTGATTGGACCACAAGAAGCTTTCAAGGAGGTGGGCTGCAGGGCTATCTCCCATTTTACAGAAGCAACCTTGATACCAAAACCACCCTTTTTAGTAAAACATGTCTGAGCTACATACTCATAATAGCTACATGAAAACTAGAAATAAAAATGGTGTTTAATTAGTCGACAATAATGTTACTAGCGAAGAAGATAACTTTTTTTGACTGTTTTTTCTTAAGCCCCAGTAGCAGGTTGAGGGAATTTCTCCCCCTTCATAACCTTAAGGAAAGAAGGGCAGCGTAGAAGCAACAACCTGTCTGGTCCAATTTAAATCTGGTTTTGCTGTATAAGAATGGCAACAGTTTCACAATTATTTGTAACCACCACCTTCATTTAATGGAGATTAGCACACTCTGAATCAGGAAATCAGGTGTAATCAAGGGAAAGGGGAAAAAAAGAATCTTTTTAAGTTAGTTTTGGTACCTGGTGTCCGTTCTCACCATCCTTATGAAAGAGATTCCATTGACCTCACACATAGGAACAGGCCTGACAAGGGACTGCTCAGGTGGGATTTGGTGAGGCCAGACCGTGCCCTTTAACCCTGCCCATATTTCAGACCACGTCAGAGACAAAAGCAGCGGCACTTTTTGACTGCTTAGGCCTCCTTTTTGGCTCTGGAACTTCTCCCCGCCCCGCACAAGCGCAGCCACAGCTTTTCGAACGTTCTTGCCCTCAGCCACAAGTGCTTGCTTCTAAGTAGCTTCCTCAGCTCGCTTACTGATAAGGATTCAGGAGTGCTTCATGCTTTCCAGCTCTGGCTCTTAGGGAAAGAAATTGTCAATAGAGGTAGCACAGCACAAGAAGAACTGCAAGTGGAACCACAGGCTGACACCAGCATCATCCGGAACTAAAAGGTTTGGGTTTTAGCGTTAACTATTTGTGACTACGTATGTTCTTGGACATCAGACATTGCTGCAGTACTTTTGACTTGGTTTTTTCATTTGAAAGGTTCTTCTGGTAACCATGAAACACTCCCAGTCTGGCTCCCTGCATTAGAAAACCCAGTGTAGGGTGGTATCAAAGCATGCAGCGGCCGCACTGCCGTGTGGCGGGGTTCCCTGTTCCAACTGTACCACAGGCCATCGCTCACCACCCCAATCCATCTGTTACAGAAGTGTTGAACTCAGGTAACTCACAGACCACTAAGTGATCCCATTAGTAAGCTCTCAGGCTGATCTTCATGGTCACATCATTAGTGAAGGCCAGAATCCACATTTCCTTTGAGTGAAAAGTTCCCCTTGAAAACCAAGGTGTTCTTACACATAAGCCTACAGCTCAACCAATAGCTCCATTTGGCTTGCAGCACAACATGCAACAGTGCAAAGACCTGGGCTGGGGATACTGGTACCCTCGGGCTGGGAGGAGGAAGGCCAGCTAGCACGGGGGCAGCAGGAGCACCTCCAAGCAGTCACCGCGTCTCGCCGCAGTGGCACTGAGGGATACTGAGGGAAAGGGACTGTCAGGGGGTAGAACGGCAGCCCAGTGCGCAGGGGCAGGTGAGACTGACCTGTGATCCTGGCTCCCTGTTTGGGGGGGGTCAGAGCTCTCTGGGCTTATGCCTTGGGACGGGGTTGGGTGGGCGAGAGAAAGCCCAGGCTCAGATGCATGGGTTACCCTGCTGCAAAAACACAATATATAATAGAGAGTCTAAGCCAAAAATGTTCGCATCAGTTATAACGAGGAAGATAAACGCTTATAGGAAAAGCAGTGCAAACTAACAGAGAGCAGAATTGCTATTTGGCAAAGCACACGCTTCCCAGGACCTGTTTTACCACAAGCTCCCAGTTAAAATTCAGCTTATTCAGAAAACTTTCACCGTCTTTCTTGGATAACTCTAATCGGTTTCATCAGGCCGTATGTGAAAAAGCTGCAGAAACATTTAGCCTTTTGGCATTGCTTCTGTGTGAACTGAACCGCTTGCCTTTAATGAAGAAGAATTTTGTTTTAAAACACCTAGAAACAATTTAATACATCCAAAAGGAGCTTTGGCAGTCTCTGCAGAACGATACTCCCAGCAGACACCCTGTGCCATGGATCTGCCGTGCACAAAAGGATGCACAGAGGTGTGATCAGGACATGTTTCAGGAACAGCCCCATGCGGCCCCTCTGTCAGTGCTGTTCATGAGGGCTGCACAGCCCAGACCTTGCTCAGTGCTTAAAAAACATCATTTAAATGACCAATGGCACAATTCTCTGTTATTTGGTGCTGTATACAAAAAAATACTGTGCGCAGTATGTGCAATTACTGCAGACTGATGAATGTCAGATACTTTTGTAGACAAGTGTATTAGTCTGCACCTGAACATATGAAAAAAAAGAATTCTGCACAAATGAACCCAGTCTTCTAGCGGGTGATCTGTCTGTCTCTGATACTAACAAGAGAACAACAGCATTCCTCCCTATTCTCTGTCTCAGTGAGTATTCTTTGGACCTGGAGGAGTCACATAGGTGGGCTTTCTGTTTCAGAACAGATTTTAAGATTATTCTGTGTTTCCCAGAGAAGGTAAGAAGGTAAATTTGGGAAAAGCCACTACAAATTCTAAGGCATCCCCCATCTTTTTTTTTTGTTTTTCTCCTTTTTTATGAATAAGTTGGCCATGGTTAAACCATTCTCTGTCAGTTTTCCCTTCTCTCAGAGCACGTTATCTCACTGTCCAGACTGCTGTGTGCCCTGGGCAGTTCTCTCTCCATTCCCCACTAAATCTCACAGCACATTGTTGGTGCAGTGAGAACTCTCTGCAAGTGACGGACTTGCCAAGGAGACTCAGAAGGTCTCATGCAATTCAGGACAGGCCCCATCAGAAGGAGCCTCTTGTCTCTGAAAGGCAGATCATGCAGTGCTACATCTCTAGCTTGGGTAGCACCAGGGCTGCTGCTGGGTTAAGAGGCACAGAGAGAAGCAGGAAGGACAGCTGAGAATCAAGTGGGAATTCAGGGACACCTCTAAAAAAGCCCCAAAAAACAATAACATTGGGGAAAAGATTTCTAACTCACACACTGTCTACCCGATTATTTTGTGCTCTAAAGATCTTGGAGCAAATATATAGCATCTGAGCAGCACAGAGGAAAATATGTGTCCATTAGAGGGGTTGGTTTTTTTGCTTTTACTGAAAACTATATTCTTCCCACAAATTTTGTTCACTCTGGGATAAAAAGAGCTGCTCTGGTCTCATTCTTTATGGATCAAATCCAGCTCCGGTTTGCACCTCTGCTGAGCAATAGAATAATGACATAATTAATTTAACCATATTGGTTGTATAAATCTTGTTTGAGAATTCAATTAGAAAATGAAGAAAAGCACAGGACAATCTTCTAAAGAAGAACTTGCAATCTCATTTTGATCAGATTAATTTCACTTTTATCAAACTGCCTTGTGCAAGGAGAAAAGAAAACCAGGAAAATAACATTCCTTTAAGGGCATATCAGCACTAAGACCAAAAGCACAGGGGCACTTGATAAACTTCTCCAAAGGGCCTGGGGCTAATATTTCTGGTTCTATGTGACCATTTTGGCCATGTAATGTCATAATTACTTTGTGCATCAAACTATTATTTCTGTCATTTGAAAGACAGTTTTCTCCATGAACATTTCTAAGCCTACTTGATTCAAGAAAGTTCACTGCAGGTGGAAGAAAACTTTCAGAACAAACTTAACTCCCCAAGTTGCAGAAAGCAGGACTCAGAGAGGTGATAGCAGTATTAGTTCCAGCAGGGTTGGTATCAAGCCCGCTTGCCCATACAGGTGCAAAGTTAGTACTAATGGTATGAGAAAGGGCACTGTCATTGCTGTCATGGTCACGGAGGGGTCATTTCTGTGGGGTGTAAGTGCTGTAAAAGTCGGTCAGTGCTTGACATGTCTAGAGATCATGTTTCAAGCCATTCCCCATTCAGTCATGAAAGAAGCCTGAACTAGTAGGATTAAGTAAAAGGCTCTTTCCCCGTGGGAAGCACTGAATTCATGGGCTCTTCAGTAAATGTAACTACCACATCAATATAGAATACAACGGTAAGTCATGCTGTAGGGGTATGTGGATCAGTCACTTGGTAAGGACTGTCATGGCTTACTCAAGACGGGCTCTTTCAGTTTTTGCTAGCTTACAACAATGAACTGCAGGACACTCTTAGAGAAGATACCTCCCCTAAAGACTCCAGGCAGGTTCACAGAGATACAAATCTCTAACTCTGCAATGGTCCAACCCAAGGTGAAGACAAGGGTAGGAAATGAGTTATCAGAAATTCAATATTGAACCAGGATACACTCAGCAATGGCAGTTTACTGTAGATAAAGGGCTGTAGTGATGGTGCAAGCTGCCACCATCATTGGGAATTGCTATGGGAATGACTGTGAGGATGCCTACATAAAAAAAGAAAATTGATAGTTAATTTTTTAAAGAATATATGAAAAGAGGTTGAAGTACGTTAGCCAAACCATTACCGGATCAGCCATTATCAGTCAGCAATCAGAATGGGCCACAGGGCAAAAATGCTTCTGTCTACTTTTCAGTACTCTTTGTCTTGGTCTACAAAACAGAAGTATGAAAACTGTACTTTTTGGCTTTGCTGTTGTAAATTCAGACTTACTCAGTTGAATTAGACCGTGGCCTAAATCTTTTGCCTCTGACTTTCTTTCTGTTTCCTCCTATATTACCTGAAAGAAATCAAAGGATAAAGACAGATGGTAAAATATCTTGAAACCAACCTATATTCCATTCCAAACTGTATATTCTCTTTGCATACCCAACAAGTCGCTAGCTATGACCATTTAAAAGCCATTGGTCAGTCTCTTTTGAATTACGTCAGACTGGGAAAACATGACATTCAGGTGATCTTCCACTACTTTCTGCTGCATCTGTACAGAGCTGAAAACTACTTAGTTTCAGCATTCACTTGAAAAAAATCACTCCAAGAAAAAAGATACTGCATGATAAAATCATGAAAGTTGGCAAAAGTGAATGAACCTCTTGATCTCTTTCAGGTTAACTCGCATTGGAGAAACAGCAGAAATTAGATCCAAATTCTATGTGATAAAACTTGTGTGGGGCACTGCTAAATCCTAACTTCAGGTTAACAATAGGCAGAATTTTAAGGAGTCATGCTGCTCTCCTAAGATTACCTAAGCATTCAGAGAGCAGCAATGGCACAGATGTTGGTTTCCACTGTGACCAGTACAAAGGTTCACACTTACCTTGCCAAGAATTACTCCTAGGCCTCCCATTTTCACAAATGTCTGAAATATGCTTTGTGTCTGGGATCCTTTCACTCCAGGAATGAGATAATCCATTTGACCTGGAACAGGAGGGCTCAGATGCAGTTACTGTTACGGGCGTTGCCTCAACACAAATGCTAGCTCAGCTCAGCTGTTCAGAAACAGCCACATTGCCAAAGCCAGTGCCATAACACAGCCTAAGGTCTGTCTGCACTAGCAAAACTGGTCAGAATACATGGCTTATTTCTTAGGAAGAAGTTTTGCTTAAAAGATGTGTTCAGAGTTTCATAAAGCAGAGAAATACTCTTGTGTTTTTCCATCTCTGCTCTCCTTGCAGTACGGGCATCTGACAGATGCTCTTCAGTTTCCAGAAGATAAGGCTAATCACAGGCACACTGAAGTAAGCCCAGGGCTTTATTAGTTCTTTATTAATTCAAACTCTCATGAAATATGGAAGGTCTGAGAACTGACAGATCCACTGAGAGATTTGGTGATCATTTTCTCCTCCTAATCATCTATCTTCAGGTCCAGGAAAGGCTTGCTATGTACTGCCTTTGGTGTTTGCTATTTCACAACAACAAGAATCATTATAAATTTATATGTTTTAATCTTTGAATGCCTGTGAATACTTACTAACACATCACAAGGTTTTCCAGCAAGGAAAAGCCCAGGAGGCTGGTATCCCAGTCATTTGAACACCTGTGAAGACATGCCATCAGTCTTTCCACCCAGAGCAACTCACAGCCTTCTTGAAAGGTAGGAAACAGTCCCTGGGCATTGAAATGGGAGCGCTGTGACAGGTCCAGCACAATGTTAATGGAATATTTGTCAGACTTGCTTTTTTGGACTTGACAGTGGCACAGTGTATCTGAACTGGTGGCAGGCAACAAAAAACCTCTCTAGTACAGACAGACCTTAGAAATCATTAGCTTTTCAGAACAAATGATAAATAAAACACGTGAAAGAAATGGAATATGAAACACAGATACAGGACAAAGCAAGAAACACCTTGACCAACATTCAGTTAAAAACATTTTCTTAACTGAAATGCAAGCCTGCTTACACAAACCTATACCAAAATCTCCTTCTCCAAGACTTTTTTGTTTTTTTATTCAATTTTACCCACATGAGAAAAGATTCTCCAACACAAACACTGTATCATTTAAAATTAATTTCTGCTCCTGGAAACAAATAACAACTCATAAATCTAAAAAACTGAATTTAAAAACTGGAAATAATTACATACTACCACTCTTTTATTAATAAAATGTTTATAAGACTAGATTGAATTAAGTTGCATATAGTTTCAAGCCGGTATACCCAACGGCACTGCAAATGCACCCATTGCATATATTTCTCTTTACTTTCATCAGAAATACCACAAAGAGAATGGCTTTGTCAACAGCACAGCTACTCACTGCTCAGTGAGACAGGAAACTGAGATTACAGTTTACTTATGAAGCAGTTCAAGAGTGTCCGTCCCTTCAATGACATTCACAGCTTCTTATAAATTGTTTTAAAGTGCTGGCTGAACATTTTCTTAATTAAAGCATCTCTGACTACAGAGGGACTTGAAGCATCATAACCTCAGGACCTCAGCAATTACAGAGGACTCACAATGCTTTTAGTGAATTTTCCATTTTTAAATACTTATTTTCTTTTGTAAATAATCAGAGCAATAGCAGAATAAGTGAAATCTGAACAGTGGAAAAATCTAATGCCCTCTTTGGTTACTCATAACAGCAAGCAAGAAACTACAGAAAGACTTTGTGGAATCATTTCTTAGGATAACTCTTGGCAGCCATTTAGTACATTAGTCCAATGAGTGAAAGTGGAATAAAATGTAAGTACCATCATCCTTACTATGGGACAGCAAGGATACCATCCAGAAGTCTAGGTCAACTTAGTGAATTAATTACACCAATTAATAAAGGTATAAAAACAATTTACATTTATTATTGAAGCAAGGCAGTGTTCCTTCTCTTTGATTACATGACAAAGATTATAAAAAGTGTGTTTTTTTAATTTTAATATTTTTTATTCAGCAGTTATTACTGTAGTCTACTTGAAAGCAATTTTCAAGCAGGAAAATGATGAAAATCAGACTGTCCAAAGTTGGCTTTCATTGGAAAACGTTTATTCTGGTCTAATCGCAATAATTAGTAGCTCAGGGCACGTGAGAAAAAAAATCAGTAATCAAAGCACAAAGGATGCCAACCGTAACATTCCACAAAGAAAGAAGAAAGAATCAAACCTGCTGCAAAACAATGAAATGTTCTGACTAATGGAATAATGGGTGATGGAACAGGTAGAAATCTGAAAATGCGACAGAAAAGCAGACCTCTTCTTAGAACTAGATGCAGAGTTTGTGCTGACTCCAGGAGGCATGTCGCTATAGAAAGAGTCGGCCTCTCCGGGCTTTTTTACATAATCTCCCTGGGGTATTTGTCTGAAGCATAACAAACATCGGAGAGTCAGAGAACATGGCAGGCATGAGTACGCACGCAGATGCACACAAATATCAGTTTTAAGGAAAGAGGCAAGGATCATGATCCTTGAGGAAACCTGTTAAACACACACATTCAATCTATAAGAAGTAATTCAACTACCCAAGAGAAAACTCCTGCATA
Source organism: Bambusicola thoracicus (assembly GCA_002909625.1). Taxonomy (NCBI): domain Eukaryota; kingdom Metazoa; phylum Chordata; class Aves; order Galliformes; family Phasianidae; genus Bambusicola; species Bambusicola thoracicus. Next base: position 16,654 of record PPHD01004691.1, on the reverse strand, counting down.
TTTCTGATAGTTCAGGAAAGGGGTCGATGTGGTCTGGGGAGGGAAAAGCAAGGAACTGATAAACTCTGATCACTGTTTTTAAAGTTGGCGGTTCTTGGGATGTTGGATACCTAAGCTCAGACATTTCAAGGGCTCATTGTGTGGGTTGTGAAAGGAAACTCCTGGCTGTGCACACCCGGGTCGAAGAGGAGTTCAGGAAAAGTGAATGCGTTTTTCCCTCTGGATGATTACTGAGATAGATGCCTTCTGTTCAATTTCTGTGACTGGTACTGAGCTCAGAAATAACAATAACGAGTTGTTTAAACTTCAGGAGGAGAAAGACCTCCAGTTCATTAATTATCCTCATGTGCAGAGGAATTTATGCCAGCGTCAGAGCATCTCAGCTACTACTGATCGCTGCAACAGCTTCAGTCTGCCAAGACATATAAAAGTAATACCATACAAACTTGAGAACAGTTCACCCTTTTCTAGTGCCAGAAGTGTGGTTTTGGTACACAAAATGATGCATTAGGAAGTCTTAATCAAGTTATGCCACTCTTGTTCATACAATAAATTCATTGCCAGCTGAAAAACTCCAATCTAAATATTCCAGTTACAGTTCCACCAAGCCAGAGAATACAAATTGCTCATCTGAAAGCTGGCTACAGCATAATACCAGCAGTTTAATTATCCCTGCACTGTCCAAGGACTCTGGACTTCAGTTTTCCCCTATCAAGATGCACATTTATCAGAAGATTGATTCATACTTAGGTTATGTCCAACTCCAGACTGGAACTGGTCTCTCTTCATTCCAGAAGATTTGAATTTATAATGGTCCTGAAGTATTTGAAATATGTAATCACTAATGTAGCACAGTTCTTGCATGTTATTTCTCTAACAGTTCTTGAGTTCCCATTCCTCAGCCACTACATCTTTTCAGTACTGACAGTATGCACAGTCCTGCTCCCCAGGGCTCCTCTAGCAAAGTGCACTCTCACTGCCTGGTCAGAAATAGCTGCTCCCATACAGCCACCTTATCCAGCTGTCAGAATCCTTGCTAATTCACTCCTTTTGTTACTTTCTGGTTCCTCGTTTCACTTAGCACTACCAAATACTATTCCTTAAGTAAGGCTTAAAAATATCTCAATGGCTTGTTTTCATCTTTATTTAAGGGCCAACAATAAACAATTTAAAAAAAAAAAAAAGACACTGAGGTGGATGCCTGTTTTTAGGGCTTGTGGAGCGCTCTGTGTACATATCCAAAATAATTCTGTTTAGAATAGATAGTTCTACAGAATAGTTCCACAAACTTCATTTTCTTCGCAAGTATCTCCATCCCTCTATCACCACCAAAAGACACAACCTATGCTGGTTTCTCTCTGTCCATGCCCACAGACACAGATGCAAACTCATCACACCCTTAGGAAATCTGAAAAACATTAGATTCTCTAGTATTCCAGTGCTATTGCACAGGGGGTAGTCTCTTCCCATACTTTGAGGCTCCCACTGCTCTGTCCTCTGCCAACGTTGACATGCATAGAGTAACTCCAAGGCTATGTATGTGTTTGTGGATGCAATGTTCACCACTCAGCACCACCAAACTCCCAAATTCTTCCTTCTTTGTGCCTGGTGACATTTCCTACCTGCCAGTCCAACTACAATGCTTGCTTTGAGTTCTTCTGGTAACTGTTTCTGCCTCCTCTCTGACCTTGTTGCGCACAACATAATGAGCACTTGGCAGAGCTCTTCTGCTTTTTGCAAGTATTTTGAGCCTGGCAGAGAAAGCACTACACAGGCAGAGGATGTGGAGAACAAGCACAACAGGTAGCAGCAACACACAAAGCAACAGCTTGGATCAGGGGCTGGTAATACAGGCAGAAAACAGGAGAATTTGAGAAAATGTTCCATCTGCAGAAGCTTGTGAGAAGCAGCAGATCTTCCCAGATTGGTTTGCCAAGCAGATGACGGTGGTCTTCTGGGAGCTGAACCCCAAATCACTGTTTGGATGTTGGCCACCAGCTTGCAAGTGTGAAAGCTGAGGCCTCTGCTGAAGCTGGTGCCATGATTTGGCTACAAATACTTCAGCAGGGTGGCTGTTGCACACCAATTTAACTGCACAGTACTTTGCATTAACTGCAAAGAAGCGCTGGAAATGAATTTGTCTCAGAAGGCTCCTGAACATCGTGTGAATATTAATTATTCAATCCTCAGCCTCTCAAGGACAATTTCATCCCTAATAGCAGATATTCAGCCTTTTACTGGAAATACTCTCCTGTTTTCCTAAAATGCTCTAAGAAGTAAACATTACTCTTGCTAATGAGTCCAGTGAAATTGAGATTTCAAGCAATGTGTATAGAATCAATATCAATTTTATATATTCAAATAAATATTTTTAAAAATAAGATAATTCATCACCCCTACATTTTCTTCGTAGCAAGTAAATGAGCAAGAAAAGCTATTTTCAGAATTTTCCAGAAATACATTCCATTACTTTTGTCACATACCTCTGTCTTCTGTAGTTTCTTTCCATAAAAACAGAAGAGAAAGAAATATGATTACATTATCAGTATGCAGTACACACGGACAGTAAAACATATACCGAATGAAATTTTTGCTCAAAATTTTTCAACAAAATCCAATTCTGAAATAAACAACAACATAAACAAGAATAAACAAGGAAAAACACTCGTGTTGATGGATGAAGTCAGTGTTGATCTGGAGGTGCCCTTCATGACAATTTTAAGTCTATTTACTGCGATGCTGCTGATGAATGGTGCACTTTTCCCCTTCACTTCCAAAAGTGAACCTCCCTGGCTAATCTCCAAACTAGCCCTTAAATTTTGGAGCTGTACTCAATATAGAAGCCCAGATTTTCAAATACTGCCAGCAGCTAAGGTTGAACTATCATGACAGCATAACCTGTCTTTTTACTATCCTAATCCTCCAAGCTTTTTTTTCCAAAGGCCTCTTTCTTTATGTTTCTAGCTGCCCTCAGCCTACCTCAGAGTAACGCTGGGGTGGGGGACATGCCAGTTTATAATGCCAAACCATGAGGCCACGTCCTGGCCACAGCACTGCCTGCAGCTCAGCTTGCCCCAGGTGCCCCGTGGAGGAAGGACTCTGACAGTCGCTCTCACTGAAACACCAGTGACCAAATAAGCACCTGACTTTTTGTAATACATGCAAAAGAACGACACTTTTCTGGTTTTAGAAGAAATTCACAAAGGGAGAAATACTGAAAAAGAGCAGTCAGATTAAAAAAATCCACTTTGACCTTCAGTGAGCAGAACACCTACAGTTCTACATCAGGAGAGAACTCACAACCTATTTACAAATCGCAGGTCTTTCTCACAAAAATATGTACTTGAGTTGATTTGGGGTTAAGCTGACTCAATACAAATATCTGGTTAAGGAGACCTGTGGTTAAACACTTTACTGTCTGAAGGCAAATCTTTCTAAATCTATTTTGTCATTAGGAAAGATTTGTAAATGAATCAGACTGTACTCTGGCATTTCAAACCTGGATCAAGCCCTCCAGAAGCAAAATCACATATACATCTAAGGATTCTTTGAGAAATGTTAGGACTACAAAAAAATGATTCTGTACAAATATAATCAAATCTGGATTTCTTTGGATGATGTTTGAATTGTTCCTATCAAAATGTAGCCAATTATCAGATTAAATAAGCATATTTTAACTAAATTAGGAAGAATACAGTTTACTTACTTGTAACCCCATGCAGTTATTCCTAAAACGAGAGCCAACACTAAAATGGTGCCAGCAATAGCCCCTATTATTATGTTTGTGCTAACAACACCTAGACAAGAACACAAGAAAGGGGAAAAATATGCGGTTTCAGGATAAAATATACAAGAACAGTAAAATCACCACCTTTCAAAAACCTGCTTGAACAACTTGCACTAGGATGACTAATTGTAACCAGCAATACCATCTTGAAGTATAACATGGACATAAAAAGTTTGTAAATCAAACCTTGACTTATATGTGCTTCATATAACTGAATGCTTGCTACTTGGGAAGTTGTGCCAGGTGTACCAATATAATGTCACCAGTATTAAACTACTGTATTGCAACTGTATTATCTGTCTAGTAAACGAATGCTTACATTGGAATAAAAGGGACTTTTTGTCTGTGTTTAAAACTTCTCCATTGCTGAAAAATCTAAAAAAGACCAGAAATGACATTCTGGAAGACAGAAAAACTGCCCCACAGAGCAATTCCTAATGAGTATATAAAACATTTACACTCTCATTTTTCTCCAATTTATCTTCCTCTTGTACGCAAGCCTTAAGAGGAATAAAACTCTCACTCAAAAAAATGTAAAAGACTAAAATTTGTGTGTCAACAAACTGCATATTTGCCACGTAATAAAAAACTGACTCTACAAACAAAAATGGAACATGTAAGTAACTGTACCTTTCCACCAAGATACAAGAACTAGTAGATTTTTGTTTGTCCTAATCTATCAGTGTACTGAATAAGGCCACTGAAATGTCTGGGGCAAGCAAGGCACAACTAGACGCACTGGGGACAGTCACCAGTGCTGCACCAAATACTCACGAGTGGCACTGACAATGAGTGCTTCTGCTGAGCAAGGAAGGAAGGGAATGAGGTTCCTACCAGTGCATCATGCTGCATGCTAGCTGGAAGAGTCACTGAGCTAGTTTTGCTTAATGAAACTTGCTCAAATCCAAGCTTTACTAATTATTGTTAAGAAATTATAACTGCATACCTTTGTTGATGGCATCTTTATAAAAATATACATCATCTTTGATGCGAGAACTGCAGTCATCTCCTCCCCAGAATCGGTCACAGACACACTTTATTTCATTGCTACAAACCTGCAGCCAAAAGTGTCATTCAGAATAAAATAATAAAATTAATCTATTCCCATAATTAAACCACAGTATAGGTACAGTTAGATTAGCACCAACTTTAACTGGCTGCAAAATTTTTCATAACATTTTTAATATACAGCAATTTTTAATTTATGTATTAGATATAAATATATTAAACGCATCATTACACTTTATATATGTATTATATTGTAATATATTATGCAATGTATCACATAGTGGGATATAATACTGAGTACATTAATATATTTTTAATTCAATGTATATTCAATAGAGCCATCTAAAATTGCTTTAGAAGACTCAATTATTTTTTTTAATATGAAGAAGTGGTTAATTTCAGATTAAATTTCTGCAGCACAGAAGACAAAAGGCAGTATGAGAGAACAATTCCTTTGATCTCAGACAAGCCACAGGGACCTGGACACTCTTTCAAACTGCGTGAGGTACAAAGGGATTTACCAGGGCCATAGGAAAGCCATAGGGTCTACACTGACCAAAGAAGGTGACCATGAGAGGCAGCTCACTGCTCCATTTTCTGGAGGGATTTAACTCCCAGCCAACAAAATCAAATGATTTTATGAATTTCCTTGGCTGTTGATGCAACAAAGGTAATTAAAAAGAGCTTTTGGAAGAACAGAGCCCTGCCTTTCTAAAAAATGTGCAATAAAACCTTTATATCCTTCTGAATGTTGCCTGATGAAATACGAAGCAAGTTAGCTAAAGTGATGGCTGGTGAGATTTTTGTAAAATTAATACTTACTTACTGTGACTCATAGCTTAGGATGCTTTGACTGCAAAGCATTATGTTCACAGATATGTCTCCTCCAGTATAAAGACTTCTAGAGTCACACTGCTGGCTTCCTGCAAGGTCTAGCTACTCTACTACACAATACCGTATACTCAGCCAGAACGAAAGAAAGAAGAGTATAACAACATACACCATGTCCTGAACAGATTTGAGTGTCTGTGGTTCCCGGGCAGGTGCTGAAGTTGAAGGACTCAATGGGGAGGCAGCGATGGTCAAGGCACACCATGTTTGGCCCACACGGCGTCCCATTCTCCACATAGCCCAAGTCCGTCTCCTCATCAATCTTCACATGCCCACCACTGTAAGACAAGCAGAAAGACCCTAGAGACTAGTGCTTTTACCAGATACCTGAGAAACTGTGCTCTGGGCTGCTACCTTCATTTCTGTCTGCATTATGTAATGCACAGGACCAGGGAAGAGTAAGCATTGGCTAATTTATCTCACCAGCCCTAATGTGAAGCAAAGCAAAATGGAGTATATCTACATTAAATAAATATAACAATGAAAACAGCATTTTTCTTGCATAAGAGCTTGTGTTGTATAAAACACTGAATCTAGTTCTGCAGGACTTTATTTCATCTTGCTGTTAAAACATACCAGGTCTATAACTGGGATTAAACTAACATATGGCAATGCACAAAGCTGCCAGTTAGCTTTAGCAGTGCAGCAACTGTCTAAGTATTTTCAGCAAATTAAGCATGCTACAAACATTAAATAATGTAGTTTTGAGAGGCCAGAGAAAAGCATTATCTCTCTATTGGCAAAACTGACAACTACGCAAAGAGGTCTGCAAAACATCTGTGCTCTCCATACACAGTAAAGTTTCAGAAGGTTAACAAAGTTTGAGCTGGAGTAATAATTATTTCTTAATGGGACACCTTTTTTCTTTTTTTTTCTTTTTTTAATGGAAACAGTTCTCCACTTCAGAATGAGAAAGCTGCTTTTCCATGCAAGATGCATATTGACAGTCCTATTCAGGATTTCTAGTTACCTGCAAGTGTAGACTTTTCCAAACTGCAAGACTGACGAGGTGATTTCACCATCAAGTTCTCCAAGTCTGGGCACACTAGATATATTCGAGCACAGAAGGTATCCACAGAGCACATCCCTGCATTGAGAAAATAAACAGATGCAAAAAAGAAAATTCAAGAAAAATGCATGATCAAAAATTGTGTTTTTCTTCACTTGCTTTGCAACATATTTGTTACTCTTTGCTTTTTTCTCATTGACAGAACTGCCATAAATAATGTCCGATTTCCCACAAAAATTATTCTCCTGAGAATGAGGCTTTTTGTGATGTATTATCAACAGTGTTCTGCAAATGAAGAGCTGTCAAGAACAAACCACATCAAATTGATTTAATATCCTATTAAGGTACAGCAGCTGTCCCATAGGGAAGCAGTAGAAGCGGTCTCAAACATATATAAAGGAATTAGAGACGCAACTGTCAAAAGGACTTTAAACTTGTGTGCAGGGACTTGCACATTGTCAAACTAGGAGGGCAAGGCCTTTCTCATGTTAATGCATATTTTTCACTTAGGAGTTTGTAAAGGAACAAAAGTAAGGTTACCACATCTGCACAGAGAGCTGGGAAAGGATCTGTAAGCAGAATTAGAATGAAAAAACAGGACACACTTCTCTACAGAGGCCTCTTCATGCAACCTTGGGAACTGAAGAAGGGATAAAAATCCCACACCAGCTGTTTTTAAATGGATCAACTTACTGTTTATTGCACTGTATCCAAGAGTCCTTGTCTCTTCCACAGTTTCCTTTCTCAGTCCCTTCAATATTCAGCTTCTCATAGCAATACCTGTCAGCAGCTGACACTTCTGAAATAGAAACAAATCTCTTCTCAGGTGATGAAGACTTTGAAAAGCCAAGTCCTGGGAAACAGGGATGCACCATGATAGTAAGCAGAGCTTCCCAGTCCGTCAAGTGCAGTATCATGGTCTGCAGGCACGCTGCGGAGCTCTGCAAGATAGTCTTAATGAGAACTGAGAATTGTTCACAGGATTCTTTTAAAATTTTTGTTCAGATTGACCAAATTTGTTGGCCCAAAATGTCCAGAAGCCACTGAAATGAATCAATAAATGTCATTATAGGCTCCCTAGGTTGTTAATGAGAAGTTTAATGTAAGACTTCAGTCTCATACAAGTAAGGTAATCAATACTAGATCAAGAGCTGAAAAAGAGGAGGAAAAAACAAAATGTGGGGGATAGAGGAGTAAGGTGGAGGTAGAAGGTGTTCTGTGTCCCTTTTCATCAAAGCTAACCAGCAAAGCTTGCTTACGAAGCACCACGTTCAGCACAAATACCAACAGCTTAATATCCTTATAGGACGTGCCAGGGGTTTAGAAGGGAGTCACTCACATGAAACCTCCAGCTGAATTGTCACCATCCAAGTAATCCTGCTGTTTAGCATAGGTTTTCCAAAGCTATCAATACTTTTGAGCCAAACTCTAAAACAAATTGAAACTCAACTTTTTGTGCCTTGCATAAGGAACTCATCTTCAGCATTGCCTGCATTCCTACAATTTCCCAACATAATGAAGCCATTCGAAGTGCTTTTATCCTACCAAAGGTTCTGTGTAAACATACCACTGAAACTGTTGTAGTCTGCATGCTATTAATATCAATGTGTAACATATCTGATGTCCAAGAGAGGTGACCACATAGAAATTCCTGTATGCTTTCAACTCAGATAAGTATGTAAACAGCGCCTTTTCATACTGCAATGCAACATAATTCCTTATTTTCCAATCATAAAATAATTAAACCTCTCTTACAGTTAGAACACTGCCAATCAAACGTAAGGCAGTAGAAAATATCTACAGGAGCAAAAGAAAACAACTGCAGATATGCTGTACTTGATAAGATGATATACATTATCGTCCAGACAAAAAGAATCACTTATTTTTTCCTTCTTGCATATGTGGTTCTTGCACATATGCACGTTTGTTTGAACTGTCAAAGCTTTAACTGAATGATAGCTAAATACACACTTTGCCTGACAAAAGTATTCGCCACAGCCAGCAGGCATCATTTCAGGAAGCCTTGTCTTCAAAGAGAGACATGCAGTCCACATGCTGAACTCTGCTGTTCTTATTGGCTGTCCACTGCAATTTCTTTAATCTTTCCTATATTTCTGAATAGGCCACAGGTCTGTCTGATGAGTAGCTTATGCCACAAAAAGGAGCGAGGGATGTGTTTATCTAGCGAACCAGGTGATGTAGTCAGCACTAGGACATCAACAAAAAATCACGGAACTAAGACAGAAACAAACAGCATAAAGCTAAAAAACCGAGTTTAAAGTTTGAGGAGTACCAAAATTGCTCAAAAGAAAAACTAAAATTCAAGGGCAAAAATCAATATGGAGCACAGTTTTGGATCACAGTCAATACTATTTACAACATGTAGTCCTGGTTGTCTTCAACGGTTCTGAGTGCACATTTTCCCACAGTTTTTCTCAGGAAAGATTATTTTTCAAGCCACATGAATGATAACCAACTTAGAGACCTTAACATTTACTCACTTTCACCCCAGATATATTTACACTGTCGGTCCCTGGTTTTACATCTTCCCCCAAAGCAAATGCCCTAAAAAAAAAAGAAAACACATACAAACAACTTCAAATAATTTGCTTTTCAAATAAATGAACAAAAAAAAGCATTTGCAAAATATACAGACTTGCCATATTTTCTAGCAAGTCAAGTAATATGATCCTACTTAAATGTTTAGCTCCAAAGTATGACCAGCACCCAAAAAAGAGGAATTCAATGACACTGTTCCAGTTGACTTCCAAAGTTCTTAAACCAAACTCTGTAAGATGTAATCCATAAAAGCATTAAGAACAGAAAAGAAATTGAAATGATAATTACCTGCCTGTTATCACATGAATATCCATCCATTTTATGAATATTGGGAGAACACTATAGAGAGAGAAAATAACTAGTAGATCATTCACAAATGTTTGGAAACAAAGTGCACAAGTGGCATATGGAATATTATCTCATTTTCATAGTTTCCTTCTGAGCTTACACCAGGTTTAATAGCAATTTTTATACACCGTACCATACAAAACAGTAACATTCATAGCGACCGAGATATAACAGGCGTATTTTTTTTCCATTTCTGGGATATAAGATACAAAAATCACCTGACTGGAGTTTCCCGTGCAGTTCTCTGCAATATCACAATCATTCACTGCTTCTCGGCACAAAACGCCCTTAGGTTCAAACTGAAGAAAAAGGACAGAAAAATCAGTATCTTGGTTTCTCCATGTCTTGCTTTAAATGCAATACTTTCTTCACATTCTAACTAAAATAAAGAATGGGAAATAGTAAGGTTTTGAAGGAGGGAGGAAGGCTTTCCTTCCCCTAGGGTGGGCATCACACCATCCAAGCCGTAGGCTGTTTGCTGGTATGAGCGGCACTGCTCCCTGAGCCATCGCCTCACCCCCAGGTGATGAGAGCTGCCCTGAGCCCCAGGGGCCCATCACACCTACACTGCAGGGCCTTGTACCATTGTTCTAGACAGGGCCTCCACATTTCTGTGACTTTTTTTCCCCTTAATAAAACAGAGAGAGAGATCCTGGTATTTGTGAATTCCTTTAAGACCTACAAGACTATAATGCTCTAGAAATTATCACTGTGGTTATTACAAAGCCCCATTTCCATTGTAGAACAAACTATTCATAAATATACAGAATTATGTATGATTTGACACCAATTTCTAATTGATTGGGGATTTAACAATGGAAAATGAACAAGTGACCTAACATACGCATTTACAATCTGATTAAAGACTGTGCCACTGACCCATAAAAGCAGGAAGGCATCCCGTAAGGGCAACCATTGGTGCCTCTGGTCACGGGCATATTTCAGAGCTTTTATTTTGCCTGGAAGACTTCTTAAGCCTATGGCACTCAGTTCATTCTACAGCTGCGTGTAGAATTTCTGCTGCCTGTGCACACACGTTTTGTTTGGGACAACTGCTAACTCCATGGCTGTTGTGAACAAGTATATGACAGTGCAAGAACAAGACTCCAGCACTTTCTCAACCTTAAGTTTATGCTTTCCCCACTTGTCTCTGGAAAGATGCAGACAGCAATGCTGTCCAAGATACCATGAGATGCTGGGATGTACACCCACCATGTTTTGTTTGCAATCCCTTTTCTGCTCCTGCTTTCAGGTAGAGTACAGCAGGAAAGGATAACCTCAAGTTTGGGAACTGCTAGTAGAAAGTCCTTTGAGTTGTCCCGATTAACAATTCTTGGGGATGTGTGTTATACAAAATTCTTCCTTTCTGCTCACGCTCCCTGCTCTTTACACAGACAAGCCCTTATCTCACTTGCAGAAATAATGTAGGTACACAAAAGCTTAATTCTTTTTCTGAGATTCTTTAACATGGTGCCCATGTGACTTGGATACTTGAACAAAATTCAGCCACACTGGCAATCTGATGATTTTTTTATATTACATTAAAAAAGAAGGAATGTCCCTAGGCAAACGTGATCTGTTCCAGCCTTATCTGCGCTTTCTCTTTTTATCATTAGGATGAGCACAGTCAAGAATGTGGTCTGCAGTTAATGATGTTCCTCCCAAGGAAATGAAACCCTCAGATGATGAATATAAAAATATCACACATAGTACACCACCACGGTGTTAGCCCCATTAATAATAATTGCCATTATTATTAAATGAGCATCAACAACTATTTGAAGTCATATTTATCTGGGCTCCCTTACAGACAAGATCTGGCCAGATCTCTTTTACTATTTACTGATGTATCAGGAAGAATATCTTACAGTTTACACAGGACTTGATTCGTTTTACTCAGTGGGATTTCAGTCAGCACAAACATAAGGAGACGCAGGCAGACCTAACTGAAGTTGAAGTCAGGTGTCTTTTAGATGAACATTTCTGAGCGCTGCTGCTAGCTATTTTGACTTCTTTATCACATCCTTCTCTCAGGCCATTTGTGGTACGATTTTCCCATTCAGCCACACAGAGACAAATACAGAACAACAAGAGCAGGCATTATGGGAGTGACCCCTGAGTAAGCCTGTGCATGTATTATTTCAGCCTGATTCTGACACCAGAAGGCTTTGGATTCTCTTCCACTTATGATCATACTCTCAACCTGAAGAAGCCACGCCTAAAACACATCAAAAAAAAAACCCTGACAAATCATTTTCTGGCCTGTTTTAAGAAAAGAGACAAGAAGTACAGATGCTGTGGTGGCTGCATTGCCAGGACGATGCCCTTACCCGGCACTTGCGACAGCAGAGCCCATTGCTGCACTGGGAGCCTGCCGTCAGCGTGCAGGTGTTGCAGCACTCTCCTCCTTCGCTGGCACACTCCTGAGGAACACAGACATTTGTAGTAGAACACACAAGAAAAGCAGACGAGCCTCATATTTCTCACATTCTGTCTTAGCATGCTACCTGGACAGATTCTTCACCAGGCTGCTAGGCACCTGGAGGCGGAAGAGAACATGCACTGTGGAGTATGAAGTTGCTGCACAGCTTGCCAGTATTCAATATAGAAAATCATTTTCCTAATTCCACAATGTTGCTCATTAAATACTGACATTGCAGCACTGACCAGGGTCATGTTTCCAAAAAGGAATATACTTCATCATTTTTAAAGGACTGACTTTGCATAGGTAGCTATTGCTATTACTCTTCAGAATTGAAGCAGTGATAGAACATTTGTATTTTACAGCCAGCCCATGTTGTGCTAAACATGACGGAAAAAGGTGAGAAATGATGAACTTTTTCCTCAGGACCTTAGCACTGCCTGCTTTCCTCCACTTAACCAAGAGCAGTGATGGGCAGCTGGAGGACCTAGCTGCTAATTTAAAGCACATTGCACTTACTGCTGTCGTCCCACAGTCACACTCTTCTCCATCTTCCACGAAGCCATTGCCACATTCTGGAGGATCCAGAAGCTGCAGGGCACAATCCGAAATTAAATCATTGTCATATTTACTCCATAATTGTTGTTTTTTCAGCTGCAGGGCACAATCCGAAATTAAATCATTGTCATAGTGCCAAACTCAGAGAGAAGCAAATTAGAAACAATACAAATGAAATGTGCAGAGACCAAACAACATCTAACTCAGCAGTTACACTGAGTTACATGGTGTGTTCTGTGTCAGAGCATCGTTTTCACAGCAGATTCAGTCTGAGCAGAAACCATCTATTGCTCTGGAATTCATATGCCCCAGCTTGAATCCTGCATTATACCTTCAGAAAGAATAACCATAAAGAAGTCCTTTGGAGCCAGATGGCTCAGAAATGCAGGGAGAGGGGAGAGGCTGGGATTTTTCACCAGTTTTTGCCACAGTTGGTTGTTATTTCCTTCTCTTTCCAACTATCACAATTAGGAATTTGCAGCAGTTTTTCATAAGCATGTGACACAGGCAGATAAGTGAAGCTGGTAAGACTTCTTCCCGTCCTTTTCCCTCCAGTCTCCCCACTAAACTAAAACTTAAAATGTAAAAATCTTCATGTTTGTAGTAGCAC